>OMNV01010797.1:11597-42960 GCA_900303265.1 Brotula barbata | reverse complement strand
CCCCAGAATTTGAAATGGAAATACTCTCCCATTAGGCTTTTTCTACATGAAAGCCTCTTTGCTTCTCTACTGTTCACAGAAAGGACACCAGTCGAGCTGTTTCTAAGTGAAATTAAAACAGGACAATGGCCTGTATTCCAGCAGACTTGGTCAGCAGTGTGCACAGGCTCGTAGTCCCCTGGGAACAATGCAGGATTCCTGCCGTCTTGGTGAAAACATCTCAAACAGAAGCTCGGCTGCACCAGTGGCCATACAATCGATTGTTGTCAACTTGGCCTGTCACATTAGCAACATTTAACGTACCCTGTATAGAGTTTGATTTGCTCTGTTTGTGTAAATACAGCTTTGGTTCTATTCTACAGCTGCAAAACGTGAGCTCTCCAATAAACGAGTTTGAAAGTGACACTGGTGTCAGTCTTAACTAACACAAACAGCCCAAAACGGATAGAAACTGACCTTAAGTTCAAAGTGAAATTTTTACATCACATTCAGAATTTTCTATTGATTTTTGTCTAAAAACTTATTTACATGGCCTTATGTGATCTGATTTTCCTGTGACACTGGCATGAGAGTTGCTCCGTTTTGTGCCCTCGGTGTGTTTTGTAGAGAGCTGGATTGAAAGATGCCTCAACGAGAGTGAGAGCAAACGGTACTCCAGCCACACGTCGCTGGGAAACATGTCCAACGATGAACGTAAGCCGCTGTTCCTTTCAAATCGGTGTGAAATTCATTCAAGTTAGTGTGTGCACAGCATTCTGTTGAAACTTCAATATGTGTTGTATGTTATAGATGAAGAAAAAGAAAATAACAGAGCTTCTAAACCACATTCAACACCGGCTACTCTGGAATGGTAAGTTTCTGTTCATTTTAGCCAGAGAACATGCAGCATTTACTGTGTTTGGCCCACGTGTAAAAATCCACACATTAATTCTTTACACATTTTACATACTTCTTTTGGCATTTTAATATGCGTTAGATTTACAGAATTGCAAAAACAGAATAATTATTTTGCCTCGTAAAAATATATTATTTGATTTGTTTCTAAATATTTGACAAAATTATTTTTTTCCTAAACTTTATCTTTCATCTGATTATGGAGCATTAATTAAAAGAAAGTATATAATGTGTAAGGCCTTGCAATAGTAGTATTTGTTTGTGTTTCACATTTTGAGATTTTTGTTGTTGTCATGGTGACAAATGATTCAGGATTTGAAATCTTAATGCAAGATTTCAATTATTATTTTTCATCCAGAAAATTATAGTTTTATAAAACTGATGTTCTCCATGTTTGTTTGTTCTTTAAGTCGTTGTTGTTATACTACAACAAAATATAAATATGAGCCATTTAAATAATTAACATAATATATGGTTAACATGATATAATTGTGGCACTAAAACAGTTCATAAACTGATCAGAATAATTAACATCGAAGCATTTGGTTATTTATTTTGAGAACAAACACCTCAAACACACACGCACACACGCATAAAAACAACATTTAAGAGCATTATTCAATTTACCGATTTTGATGATTTGATTAAAATGCAGTTGAAATAACCAGCTTGCTTCTGAAAATATGTCAATAAGGATTACTCAAGGAAGTGTATTGATAACATAAGGCAGGCAGCAAAGGTCAGAAAGGTCACCTTCCTTGGCTCACTGAAACAATCCTGATGGCTCACGAAACAACAGGACCACATTTTAACAATGTGCCATAAAAGTAAAGTGGAACATAAGAGGTTTTTATTGGCCTCACCGAGAAATGAGGACACAAAGGAGCTCAGAACGGCGAGGAAGATATTTATCATCAATATTATATGTCCAGGAAAGATACATACCAACTACTGAGAAAGTGAAAGAAAGTACCAGTCCAGACATATGGACGTCTTGGCCAAATGTGGGCCAAAACAGAACCAGCTGCACCCAGCAGACAGAGTGACACACATCACCCCACTGTCACCACCTGAATGATGTCACTCTGATAGTCACTGGCTGAGGGCGTTTGGCCCAGCAGGGCGACAGATTAATATCGGGATCATTTTGGATTTGTGTTGTTTTTTTCCCCCTCCTGCCTCTTGTTTGCTTTTTTGCTCTCCGTGTGTCGTCTCGTAGGACGCAGGCAGCATATAGCCAGATTATATGAACGTTAGTGCCGGGAGAGGCTGCCATGGTTTTAGATTGAGAGGTTGTGGAGAGATGTTGGGATGCATGCGCACATTGATCACTCAGTGTGGACCGATCTGGATCTTGGTGTTGATTCTCAGTGGGATTAGGATTACTTGTTACTAGTTATCCTTTAACCCTGATTTAATTCAGTGTTAATACCAAAAATATGACTCACTGGAGCATAAATAGTACCTGAATGTACATCTGTACATACATGAACATACATACAACAAACACATTTTGTTACTTTGATTTGAAAAATCTACAGATAACTTACTTTTATTAATAATTTTGATGCAGACATCATAAGAACTTTTTCTCTAATATGGCTAATTGAGATTAGATGACGTGAGATGAAATATGAATATTATGGGAATATTCCATTCCATTCATTTGTAATTTCAGATGAGTAATTTTTGATTTTTGTACAAAGGTGATATCAGTGATATTGGGATGTGCTGCTTCTACATTTGATACTCTAGAAGGTGTTCGCTCCATCTGTTGATCGCTCTGTTTCTGTATTGTTATGGAATATATAATACGTGCCATCATGTGTGTACAATAGAGACATATTGTGAGTTTTTGGTCATGATGTTTTGGTTCAAATTTAGCTTTGTGTGTAATCTTCCTGTGAACTTGATGCTGCTTTGACTATTAACCACCCCAGGAAGGAATAAACGAAAATGAGACCTAGTAGCTGAATCTGATAGATTTACACTCTGTGTGTCGATGCCACTCCTTAAGTAAACACACTTCAGATTTGAGGTGCATCCACACATCTACAAATGGACAAAATACAATGCACACAATCTGCATTCAAATTACACAGCAATGTATTGGTACATTGGTACATTTTGATAAATTACAAAATTTCACATAAATTCTGTTGTGTTATTTCCTTTTCTCGTGCACTGATGAAGCTCATTGTTACTTGCAGGTTAGAGGAGAATTATGAGATAGCTGAAGGTGTGTGTATCCCCCGAAGTGCCCTCTACATGCACTACCTAGACTTCAGTGAAAAGCACGACACACAGCCTGTCAACGCGGCCAGCTTTGGAAAGGTACGGTTCAACATATAGTTAACGGGACCGGGGAAATACATTGGGGATTTGGAATTCCCACAGACTTCCATTATAACTCAAAATCATCAGTTATCTAAACGTCTCCTTACATATTTGTACACCTTGTTCCCTGTGAATTAAAATGTCTCTCTTGCTCATGTGTTCTTGGAAGGCACAAAAGAACACGATTGATTGATTGATGGTGATGAATTTCAGGTCATTTCCATCTTAATTAGGTCACAGACGTTATTGTTTTTGTAAGTTTCATTCTGTACATATTTGGTTGTCTCTTCATCCTGTCTGTAAATCTTTGAATGGATCCTTTTACTTCAACAGTGCAGAGATAGAAGGTCTGAATACGTCTAAACAAAAGCTAAACATATATTTTAGATTCCCAAATAGAACTGTGTCATGCTGTAATGACGGTAACGCCATGTAAAATCAATTTTCTTTGGCTACAACTTTTCCTTACAACGCCCTGTTTGTGTATCTCTGCAACATTCTCTCAGCTACTTCACGCTACAAATGCAGATATTTCAGGATCATATGGGTCAAATGTCATAGGAAAACACTTTCTGAGGCGATAGCAACATATTTTTATCCAACTGAGCTTATATAACTTCAGCTTTTGGAGGTTTTTCAATAGGTTTAGCACAGGGATCCATAAGGGTCCATTCAAAAACAATGTCAGTGACAGTCTACATGGGGTTAATCTGACAATTTTTAAAAAATGTACACTAAAATTAGTATCACTTTACAATTGGCCGCAAATTATGTAGAAGGGGAAGAAGTTGCTGAAGCGTTTGACAACTTAAAATGACTTTGCCGCTTACTCAGTCCGCCATCTTGGTCAAAAATTTCATAATAGCTTTGCCACGTTGCTCTGTGGGATTGCCTCCGGGAATACAGAAAGACCCAATGCTGACTTAATATTTGGTCAAAATAAGATATCTCAGTAGTCAGCATAGTTAATTGAGACAGTGTTTGTGTCGGGAGGGCACGTATGACGAGTCAAAATGTTGTTTTATGGCGGCAGCTCTTCCTTTAGACACAGCCAGTGTTTTAATGTTTTAGCTCCAAACCACTGAACGTATAATCTACAGCCCAAGGAGATGTGCTCGCCTCTGTTCCCACAACCTCACGAGGTTCCACAGTCTTCCCACTCCCAGCCACCCCCTGTACCTTGGACCCTGGTCTCTGGCCCCAACCCCCAACCCGGTGCTCCCCCGCTCCTCCACAGCCCCTGTCGGAAGATATTGAAAAAGAGAAGGGGCCTGGATTAATGTGTAATTAAAGGAAATTTGGAAGGGTGAGATGTTGCGGAATGTTAGATCAGTGGCTGGAGCAGTGTGGGGTGTCCTTTAGGAAGGCTTCATTGATTCAGGACAAAAAAACGAGAGAGGGCCCGGACTGCCTCCCTGTCTGCTCATTTATCAAGCGGGGCCTGACAGAAACTTCACAGCTTGGCCTCTTTTTTCATCCCACACAATGGAGAGCTACACTGTTTGCTAAAGTTTCTGCACCAGGAGTTGAACCAAGGAGCCAATCTCTTGGACAAAAAGAGAGGAAAGGAGGAAGGAGGGAGTGGGAAAGAGAGAGAGAGAGTAGGAAGGAGTGAGGGGAGGTGGGAGGCAGGGGCAGATTGTTAGGAGACTGTTGATATAAGAAAAAAGTAATATCCCTGGATCTCATAAATGGATGGCTCTCAAAACCGTTTTTTCTGACAAACCTCCCTGTGGCTAAAGCTATGAGAATTTCACATTATTCTCCTTACACACATTATGAAGCACATGCTGACAAAATGCTAAAGATTCTGTTGAGGTCCTGGATTTTCTCTTCAGGAATGTAATGATGTCTTATTTGTGTAAAGCAATTTTATACAAACCGATCCAAAATTTCCCCAGTGGAGTGAAACTACAATAGGCCCGTTGTTCCACCTGTGTCATCTCTCTTTATTAAATACTTTTTTTTATGCTAATTCTCTTTTTTTCTCACACTAAACAGATCATCAGGCAACAGTTTCCAGCACTAACTACAAGAAGGCTTGGGACAAGAGGCCAGTCGAAGTAAGCTGCTGCACATAATTTGACTTCCCTGAAATATTTGGGTTTTATCAAAATAGCTCAACCAATTATAAGGAAATGAAGGCGTAGTCTTACCTGACCATCACATATATAAATTACTCTGAATACAAAGAAAAAATCAGTTCTGTTTCTAGCCTAAATGTGCACAAAGCAGATAAGAGTGAGTGTATGTAAGTCCAGTTTACGTCTCAAAAACAAAGAGGCAGCTAACTTTATTTTGATATGTTTTTTTGTTTTTGTCGTAGGTTTTTTTAGTGTAGATATTTGTGGTCTCTCGTGCTCATGGAGTAATGCACTCAATCCTCTCAGGTACCACTACTATGGCATCGCGGTGAAGGAGACCTCTCAGTATTATGACGTGATGTACTCCAAAAAGGGAGCAGCATGGGTGAACGAGACGGGGAAGAAAGAGGTCACCAAGCAGACAGTGGCGTATTCACCGCGCTCCAAACTGGGGACGCTCCTGCCAGAGTTTCCAAATGTCAAGGACCTAAATTTGCCCGCCAGCCTGCCAGAAGAGAGGGTAAACAGGAGTTTTAAAAGTCCATCCTTACAGCCCACCCCCGCCCCCTTCCCTGCCATCGCACCATTTCTGTGCCCCCTCCGGCTCCCGGCTTTTATCTGCTCCGGGACCTTCACTGGGTTTGCGTTTAGAGAAGGACCTTGAGGATTTATATGCTGGCTCCTCACTAACTCTTAATCTTTTGGGGGAGATAATAAGATCCAGCCATGGACAAAGGACAGGCACTAGCTGTCCGGCCTTTAAAGGGGGGGGGCCATGATTTTAAATGGTTTGTGTGTTGCTGATCTCTAAATCTTGTTTTATATTACTTTGCTCCAGCCCAGGCCTGTAACATGTATTTATTGGTTCACATGCTTTGTTCAAGATTTATTCTCTTGTTTTCGTAGTTTCCCAAAAGAGAAAAATCTATTATGTCAGTGATGTTTGAAGATTAATATTCTGTTCTTGCCCACAGGTGTCAACCTTCATCATGATGTACAGAACGCACTGTCAAAGGATACTAGACACGGTCATCCGTGCCAACTTCGACGAGGCAAGCTTTATTCTGTGTTAAACCATTTTCTGCATCAGCCTCTGTGATGTCACTGTAAAAGTCCATTTGGATCCCACCAAAGTCCTGTGGTCTGTGTAGTGATGAGTGCTATTAAGTGAGAAAAATGGATTTTCTTCTGTATGATGTCATTTTGAATATCATGGTGTGTGTGGTACACACAGGTCCAAAGCTTCCTGCTGCACTTCTGGCAGGGCATGCCGCCACACATGCTCCCTGTTCTCGGCTCTCCCACTGTGGTTAACATAGTGGGCGTGTGTGACTCCATCCTCTACAAGGCCATCTCTGGGGTCCTGATGCCCACTGTCCTGCAAGCACTGCCCGACAGGTGAGCGTGTTGTTGTTCTTCATACATGTGAAGTTTGAGTCATTATCTTTATAATATAAAGATATTAAGATAGATATAATATGATAATATACAGGTTTTGCCTCTATGACTGTGCAGTTTTTAGACTAAATTCAACCTACAACATTGGC
The DNA here is from genome assembly GCA_900303265.1 of Brotula barbata. NCBI lineage: Eukaryota > Metazoa > Chordata > Actinopteri > Ophidiiformes > Ophidiidae > Brotula > Brotula barbata. The sequence continues at coordinate 36,098 of OMNV01010797.1, read as the reverse complement.
ACTACATACATTAATATTTTGCTGTAAAACTTGTAAATGTATAAACCATGAAAATTGTGGGAAATATGTGAATATAAAATATCTAAAGATTTTTACACAGTATAAATCTTGCTGCTGAGGAAGATTGAATGAAATCATGAGTATGTATTTATTCTCTTCCTGTTTTCCCCAAACAACTCAGTTTGACCCAGGTGATCCGAAAATTTGCCAAACAACTTGACGAGTGGCTTAAAGTAGCACTTCACGACCTCCCGGAAAATATGAGGAACATCAAGTTTGAGTGTAAGCGGCCAAAATTATAGTTGCTGACTTTAGTGAGTGAGTTTAAGTGACCACTGTAAAATAAACCTAATATTCTGTCGTTGTGTTTTTCAGTATCCAGGAGATTTTCGCAGATTCTAAAGCGGCAAACGTCATTAAATCATCTGTGTCAGGTGCCTACCATGCCGTGATTTCAAATTAAGGACTCAGTGACGACTGTTATGAGTGTGTGTGTAACATGGGTTGATGTATCTGTCTCCAGGCATCACGAACGGTGATAAACAGTGCAGACATCACCTTCCAAATGCTGGAGGACTGGAGGAACGTGGACCTGAACAGCATCACCAAGCAGACACTTTACACCATGGAGGACTCACAAGAGGAGCACAGGCAGCTTATTATCCACTGTAAGCTCAAGCATTACACGAGCAAGCTTTGCTCTTATTTGTGAGTGTTCACTGCACACTCAGAAAAAAATATGCTTCACTTCCACCCAAGCCGATTGCAGTCAAATAACACGTGAAGGGACAATCATTCCCACGACCAGGAGAGTCACAGCGTTAATGATGGAGACCAAAAGGTTAAACAAGTTCACTCTCCTCTGGAACACCCCACAGAGCCTCTCCAATTCATCCCAGTGTCACTCCTCAGAATTGGTCCTGACAGGATCAGAGGTCATAGATATGCAGAGGTTGCCGCATAAAGATGCCATTTCCACTCGCTCCGGCTCTCTCTGTGGTTAAACTAGAGCATTATCAGCCTGACGTGATGTAAAATGCTGTTTAACCCGACCTTGTCCCTCCTCTCACAGTGTTCCAGGAGTTTGACCGTCTATTGGAGGAGCAGTCTCCAATTGAGGCCTACATCGAATGGCTGGACTCTATGGTGGACCGCTGTGTCGTCAAGGTGAGGAAAGACGTTTTTCTCACTTATCATGACATCGAGCTGCTGTCTACACTGACCGATCACGGTCATGTCCTGTAGCTGACGTGAGGATTCCATTTTGGACGCTCGAAGGGGATTTTCTTGTAAGAATTTGTCTTTAACACACCTGTGACTAAAAGCCACTTGTCCCTCCGTGTCTTTCTTACGCAGGCACTTACGCTGCAATCCTCCCAGTTAATGATGTCTTCAACGTTCCCTTGTGCGTCCATTATGTGCCAGATATGGGCTTGTAAAATTTGGTTGCCCTGGCAACGTCTTGGACTACCCAGACAATAGTTCAATAGGAAGGCGTGTCCCCGGGGGCAAATTAAATAGTTGACTTGTTGACATGTTTTCGTTCCTGAGGGTTAAGCCCCAATACGGACCTAGGGGTTAATTCTACCCCAGCATCCCGACCCTTCCCCCTCTTTTCTCATGGAAATGTTCTCTCTAGGTGGCAGGGAAGAGGCCCGGGTGCTTGAAGAAGGTAGCCCAACAGTTCCTGCTGATGTGGTCGTGTTTTGGTACCAGAGTCATCCGGGACATGACCCTCCACAGTGCACCAAGCTTCGGTGAGCTCTGTCAGCCGTGACACGATTCCTTCATGCAACACATTTGGAAGTGCTGAGGCAGTGCTGCGTTGTGGTGTTGTGTAAGGAAAAAAAAACATTTAAAAAAAATAACCAGAGTAACGAGGGAAATGTCTGGTGTCTCTGCTGTGGACGCCTGCTTTAATAGTTGTAAAAGTGAGAGAAAAGAAAATGGCTCCTCTTTCCTTTTCCCCTGTTTGTAAATCTCAAAGACACAGCTGGTTGCAGTGTTTCGATAAAGCGGGTCAAACAGCTAATTAACAAAAGACCACCCCACCCCTCTCCACGTGTGTTTGGCCGTCTTTCCATTTTATGACCGGTCAGTATTAGATCCGTCTCTCTGAATAGCCACAGCAGTGTTTATTATGGGCACGGCAGTCACAGTGACCAGCACAATGACACAATTGTGACACTCCCTCCATGCCACAGTCTCATCTTCCCTGCGACCCAGGGGTGAACTGACATATTTTTGGCACTGACTTATACTCGGAAACAACTGGGCTTGCTTCTTTTGACCAGCAGCGGCCCTCCTGTCATTCTGGAAGATGTGATGTCAACATGTACCCGCTTTTAGTGACAATTCACAAGTAATCCACATAATGTATTCCACATATCCTACACGAACGTCCCGATGATTCATTTGCTTTGTGAAGCACACGTTCTCGGTTTAAATCCTGTCTTGTGTTTTCAGGGTCCTTCCACCTGATCCACCTCATGTTTGATGATTATGTGTTTTACCTGCTGGAGTCCCTGCACTGCCAGGAGAGGGCCAATGACCTGATGAGGGCCATGAAGGGGGAGGGCAGCACAGGTGAGAACCCGACCTGTAACCCAGAGTGCACTGATGCAAAAACGTTTTGTGTCATTTTCACACCTTTTTCACAATGGCGACGGTTTGTTCTCGTTCAGCAGAGAGAGAGGAGGAATTCACGCTGACGGAAACCACACTCACCTCCCCGTCTCCGGGACCCTATTCTCCCGCACGGTCTGTCCACTCAGTCGGCGTCTCCTCCGCCAGTTCCCCCACGGCGGCAGTGTCCCCAGAGTACACCGGAGTCACCACCTCTACAGGTGAGACCAGCATCACTGTCACGCGCAGCTGTAAAACCAGGGTTTCAGGCCCCACAGGTTTCTGTTGCCAATACATTTATCTCTGTGTCCATATATGTGTCTGCCAGGCGCTGTTCAGTCATATACCTGGTCCCTTACATACACAGTGACAACAGCAGGAGGCTCCACTCCCGAGGCCGCGCAGCAGCTGTCCTGTATGCGGAGCAGCGCTCCAGTGCCACCGCCATCCTCTGCCCACCGAATGCCAGTGTACACCCACAGGGAAGAGCACGGGTAAATATGGGGCTTTTATTGTCTCTGAGATTTTGAATCATTTGTCATTTGTATCATTGACCTCACTGTGAAACTTTTTTGATTCGTATCCCGTTCAATCTATTTTAGGTATACTGGTAGCTACAACTACGGCAGCTACGCCAACCAGCATCCACATTCCATCCAGAGCCAATATCCCAGTCTGGCCCATGAGCCAGCGATACCGGCCCCACTCCACTACTCTGCCTACCACCGCTCGTCTGCACAGGTCAGTCTCAGTCAAGCACTTTTAGACCGGCTGTCCTCAGTTTTACAAGAAGCTTTTTTACTAGATGGGACACTTATTATTAACACTTGGAGTATAGAGTATCAAGGTGCCAAACTCAAATTACGGCTCAACCTCTCAATGATGAAATGAAAGGAAACAGGTTATTGCCTAATCCATGATAACCCCACCCTCTCTGCTCCCCCAGAACAGCTGAGTGTCAACACTGACTATTTGTTTTGCCTGACTAGTAGCCTAGGTTTATATCTGTTAAGTTGGGTCTTTGTATCTGTGATGTTTTGTGAGATCCCAGTGTTTTTGATAAAAATTGAAAATTCAATATTCAGAAAAATGGCAGAAAATGTGCTTGATGTAAAACGCCGTGATCTACATAGATCACTTCATGATTACATTCTATGTTACAAATTACATGGTAGGCATCGGAGTAGATATTGTTCTGTGTTGGTTGCTGTTGCCAACAAGATAAACAAGTTTGTCTTCTATTTCTCTAGTCCACAAAAACATAATTGAGCACAGCCATCCAAAATAACACTTCCTCATTCCTCTTCAGTGGTTTTCACCACATACTTACTCTTTGGTCAGCGTAAGCCAAAATGGCAAACAGTCTCAGATGACCGCCCACACCTGACAAAGACAAACCAAGTGTTGGATATTGAAGAAGAAGATGAGTGTTCCATTAGTACATTCGAAGATATACATATTCATAGATATGGATCATGTTGTTCTGTGTATAATGTAGTCTAGAGTGGTGCAACCAAACACTGGCACCTTACGTGGCTGAGCCTGTGGCTGATTTGAGATGTGTGGGTGACATGAGGGAAGGTTTGACAAGATGCTTGGTACACCTATGCGTACACGTGATGCAGCCCTTTGGATGAACTGACCACCAGCCAGGTTACTCCATGGTTCTTGTTAGGATGAGATGGATGAGATGGTGTCAGTGATATCAGAGCTCGTCCACTGTAAGCTGTGTATCAAGTGGTATGAGTTTACCCATTTGATGGTAATTTCCTGTCAAGGGCCCTCCAGGCTTGGTTGCCTTTATAGTGGGAGGGGATCAACTGTGCTTCAGCGGTCTCAGTGTTTCTAAGTCCCTGAATCACCCTCTCCACACAGCGGAAGCAGACAGTGAAAGGTGGCTCGGCCAGGGCCAAGAGGGGCCCTGCTCTGCAACTCCTCTCTCAATAGTCTCTTCATCTGTTGGACCAGTAGCCACAGAGTAGGGCAAAGGGGCGTTTATTAAAATATTGTTATTCAATGGTCCCTTTTCTGCATGTGAAGAGGCAGCTGAGCCGTCTGCTCTGCTCTCTGACCTGCACTGACGGACTTTTTCCATGCTGTGGTCCCTCATAATGGAATCGACTGTTGTGTGTTTATATTTAGTAAGAAAAGGGAAATGATCTTACTTCCACTTTTCCTTTTTTTCCCTGTCTGAGCTTAAATTGGGCACAATGCCTGCACTTTGTCTGTGTAAGACGTCACAAAAGGTTACGGATGGAGCTGAAACAAACATAAAACTTGTTAAACGCATCTGACTGGAATATTTTGGTCGACAGACAGATTTAGTCAGACACTGTTGGCAGCAATAATAACACAAAAAACGTTTATCACTGTTCCGTGGCTTACCCGCAACCGGTAATTTTCTCAAATGACTTAATTTTCTGTTTTGACCACTTAAGTGCAACTTTTTCCATTGAGTAGAAATTGGCCTTGGTGTCGCCATTTCATATTTTACAAATATTCACAAATATTGATGAAGACTTTGTGGAACACACCGACAAATCTTTGTATCTTTGATAACTCTGTCGGGATTGGAACTTGTTCAGGAGAAACTGATATTTAAGTATCTTAAGTATTAAATAAAGTATTTATATTTTACAGGTAAGATTTTGTGACAATTGAGCCAAAATTGTAGGAAATGATGAGGATGAGATAGAAAAAAATAAAACAAATTCAAAAGCGGAAAATATAGTGAGCTGCAAGTGAATGTGGCCCATATGGATGGATGTAGATAAACCCAAGGAATCAGGCCAGGTACCAAGTAAAAGAAATAATGTTTCCTCCATGGATCTTTCCCAGACTGTCCACCGAGTTTGATGCAAATCCATCAATCGGTTTTTGAGATATCGTGCTAACTGACAAACAGACCGACGTGCATGATTGAAAACCTAAGCTCCTTGGCAGAGGTAGTAACAACATTCCCTCCTTCCTCCCGCAGTACCAGCTTAATGGCCAGATGTCTCGAATGGAGCCCTGCTTGATGAGCAGTACTCCTCGGTTGCATCCGACAGCAGTTGCCCCCCGGTGGCCAGATGTGTCACCGGCTAACAGCTGCTACACCAGCCCACCTATGCATTCATCCCGCTATGCTTCCTCTGGGGACATGTACTCCCCACTGGGCCCGCGCAGGAACTCAGAGTATGAACACTCACAGCATTTCCCTGGTTTTGCCTACATCAACGGAGAGGCCACCACAGGCTGGGCGAAATAGACTCCGCATATAGAGCAGCTCCTTTTCGACAACTATGTACAAGCTTTCAGGCCTATTATGGTGGTGAATGGAACACTTGCGGACAAGTTCAGCAAAAAAAAAAAAAGGAGGAGCAGAGTGGAGAGTACCAATGCAAGGTAATCATGGTATGGACGTACTGACAATTTAAAAAGACTCATTACATCAATCATTCTGACGACAGTGATGTAATTTATATGGAGTTTTAATGAAATTTCTTCAACAAATGATGTTTTCATTCACTGTTGGAAGAAAAATATTATTATTCAAATCATGTAGATTTGTGGAAAACCTGCAGCAAAATCATTGGAAGAGTGCAATGCTGCTGCCAAGCTGTGCCTTTGTTTTAACACTTCAGCCAGTGTTTCCCTGTCAGTCTGACCCTCAGTCTGTAATAAACACGACTGAGTCATCTGTGTGCTGCGAGCTGTTACTGACACCAGCACAACCCCTCAGTGATCGAGCCACCTTGGTCAGCACTGTGAACCGTACTGTGGCGGTGCAGTATGTGGATCTACTTGTACTGCCTTAATGTTCTCCTCTCACACGGTTACTCAAATTGGCACAAAGCCAAAACATATAGCATCATAGGGGACATATATCAAAGACCTACATCTTCATATTGGATAGTTTTTATAATGATTAAATGCTGTGACTCTTGACAATTGTGCGAGTGTATTCCGTCTTAAGCTTTCTTGCTGTTTTTGTGTGACAATATATATATATAGTATGTATTTTCTGTAACTTTGTAACATGGTGTATCATTTATTTTCTGTTGCAGCTGGTATTTTGTTCTGTTATGTATGGTTAGTACAGGACGCATTAACCTAGGGTTGTGTGTTTGTTAATGCACTCAAAGCTACTGAGGACCTATTACCCTATGGGTATTTATAAAAAGGGAAAATATCAAAGTGTACAGTAACATACAGTACATGAAGTCTAGTCACTTTTCTGTAAATAAAAGCACTGGAAAACATCTGTGGTGGCTGTTAAACTATCACAGTGTAACCTGATATGTATGTGGGAGAAATGTTGCCACATAAATAATTTCACAATCAAAAGCAGTGAGTGATGTTTGTCACATGTTTGCTGTCTTCATCTCTTTCTTTAATGTCTCTGTAAATATCAACAGATTTATGCAAAAAATATGTGAAAATGCAGAACAATAGATTTACATATTGACATGTAAGTGTTCGCTTTCGGCTACTGGGAAAAGATTTGCATTGCACTGATCCTTTAAATTGGACTGTAATTTCATATGCAGCTGATTTAAAAAACAAAAAAGAGTTGGCTGAGTAATTCTGAACACAGTATGGAAACATTTGAGTGGCAGTTAATTTGGAATCTCTTTTCTCTCCGCTGGGTGATGAACAAATTCAAAAGCACCATCATATAACTGAGCAGGCCAAATGCCACAGTTAAAAACCTATTATTACTCATGTCATTTCACAACTTTAAGGACAATGGGTCAATGTCATCAAGGGCTGAAGATGAAGATTATTTTACAATTTTGTTTCATTTTCAGTTTAGTTTCTAATTGGTTTTATGAGTTTTGGACCACTTCTATTTTACTTTTAGTTTTGATGACTGCCATTATTTAGGTTTTATTAGATTTAGTTTTCACAAACATTATTACAAATAGCCAGAAAGCTTTAATAAATACAACAAACCTCAACCTAAATACCTAAACCTAAAGCGTATCTAATGTGTATAATAAAGCAAAGTAATAGCAGTTTTTCACAGTTTCAGTTCTGCCTCTGGCTCCACATTGACCCTCTGTGACATTAGTGATGTTTTCCATCAGTTTGTTTATTTAGAGAATAGGGACAGACGGACCAATATGGACTACAGACAGTCTGTTGGGTTTTGCATTCAAAAATACAACAGAATTTTAATAGCTTCAGTTTCAGTTAATTATCATAAGAGCCTATAATTATGTAAAATATTAGTTATGAGTGTCTAAAGTGATGGGCGTTCACCTAAGTTAGATGTTCCTTCCTGATTTATCTCCAAGCAGCAGGTTTGTTTATCTCTTTCTGAGACACTGAAGGGAACTGATTCTCTTAATTAATTTGACATGATGTACATTCAGAGTCAGACACTAAACAGAACTCTGTAGTTTAAGCTTCTTCCATCAAACCATCATTTAACCACATTTTATTAACCTTAGCAGCCACAGATATGTTAGACCGGAAGAACACAAACAAACAAAATACTTATTGGAAATGTCCTGGAGACCCAAATAACGTCATCAAAAGTGAGAGGAAAAGGAAAAAACTAAATAGAAAGGAAAAATAAAATAATCATTACCATTATTACATTATTATTATTATTATGAATAGTAGTAATAGTATTACCCATTATATGACAATTAAACATTGAAAAATTATCAGAGAAAGGAAAAACGATTTAATTTAAATACAAATTCAATTTAATGACAAACAACAAACATTAAATTACATGGTTTTTTTTCTCTCTTTTTTTTAAGAAGATTGGGGGTTCAGGTTACTATTTTATCTCCTTTTATTGAGTAACTGCCGTGAAAGTGGTGTCCGTGCTGCAGTTGGAGCTCATGTGATTGTTGAGGGAGTTTCCCTTTCCCTTTCCACACATGCAGCTAGCCTCCCTGCTAGCTAGCTACACACACACACTCACATACGTACACACACACACACACTCACCTTCCTGCCTCACTAAACCAGCAAATTGACCATCGCTTCTCTACCCATCTCAGACATGGATCTGAATGACATTTTATCGCAACTTGAACGTGATAACGAAGTGGAGATCGAGAAGCTTCTACAGCGTTATAACCGAGAGGTGAGTCGGCGGATGTGCTCGTTTAAGCCGCCACCAAAACAAACCGCAGAGCTAGCTGCCCGGCTAAACTGCTAGCTAATGGTAAACCAGCGAACATGTTAGCAGCATCACAAGGAAATAAAATATCGTAACTTTAAATATGTCGAACTAAACTATACTCCTATATGGTGCTTTTAACCTCATTCGATATGGTAGAAGTGCAGATAAACAGGTTAACATGCTACCGGCTAAGCTCACCAAACATCAACAAATCTGGCTGCTGCTGTACAGTGTTTAGCATACTTAAGCTGTTTCTGCAGTATCGATCGCAAATATTTCAGCAAATTTTCAGATAAACAGAGGGTGAGTTTATGTTTTTTTCAAAACTGTGTACCAGTAGTGTTATATATGTTGTGGTATATGTGAGGTATGTTGAGCCGTTGATGTGACTAATCCTCTTTGCTGTTTCAGAATAGTCACACCTTCAACTTTGACTCCAAGGAGGAAAAGCTGCGCATCGTGAGTATAAGCTGAGCTGTGTGAGTGATCATGTCGCCCTGTCGTTGTTTAATGAGGATCTTCTCAATGTGTCATTACAGAAGCTGTGTCAAAGCCTGTTGTTAGTCCTGGGAAAGCAGGTCCCATCCAGCTGTCAGAGGACATGTCTGGAGACGCTCCGCATCCTGTCCAGAGACAAGAGAGTCCTCGCACCTGTAGCCACCAGGGAGGGGATGCTGACTCTGTGTGGGAAGGCTGCATTGCGTGCTGGTGAAGATATAGAAGACAACCAACAGAAAGCTCAGGAAGACCCCCTGTCAGAGGAGGAGGAGAAGGTGGTGGTGGAGGCCTTGAAGTGCCTCTGTAATGTGGTGTACAATAGTCCTGCAGCTCAACAGGTTTGCGTGGAGGTGCAGCTGGCCCATGGCCTTTGCATCAGTTTACAGGCCGCCCATACATTGCAGCACGAGGTGGGCCTGTTCACACTGCGCCTCCTCTTCCTTCTGTCCGCCCTGCGGCCTGATGTGAGAGGCGACCTGAGGCGAGAATGGCATGCAGTAAGACTACTGAGCCAGGTGCTGGAGCACACTCTGGATGTGCACTGGGTGGGGCAATATGAGGCTGCCCCCCCAGATCCCCAGGCTCTGCCCATACCTGCAGAGGACAACGTGCGAGCAATGGAAACACTGAAAGCCTTGTTCAACCTCACACTGTCTGATGCTGGTGGTGAGGTGAGTATGTAGAATGAAGCAGTGGTACTCAGCACGACTACACACATTCCAATGAAGACACTGAACACACAAACTCCACCTGTGCAAACTACATTACAGCATATTATTGGTAACATATAATAGGTCAGTATTGGTAGTGTTAGCTTTAATGCACTGCAGGAGCCCAAAGACACACGTGAGAGGAGCTGAGACTTTACAAGGATGAACACGTTTTATAAAAACAGCAGTGAGCTCAAAAATCTGGCTGAAACCATGTATGCCAGCCCTGAGTGTCAGTGGGAATGTTCCTCGAAACATAAACGTCAGTGACTCAGACTAATGAGATTGTGATGCACAGGATGTTCAGATTATATCCATTATGAGTCACTATTTCTGTTAACGACTCACTGACATAAATCAATCAATCTGGTGGTTCTGTTTATCCGGTGGTGCTGGGAAACCATGTCAAGAAATGTAAGCAGGGTAGAAAATATACAGGGCCTCCACTGATGATTGATGATATGGAAATACAATGTGCTGAAACCCAGAAGCTTACATATAAGAAGGAGGAGGAATAATTCACACTGTCAGGAACAAACATGTAATTTATGGAAAGCACCTTAAGCAGATTTAAGTGTGAAAATCACACGGTGAGCTGTTCAAACCCCTATTTAGTGTTGAAATGGTGCCATTTTGATTATGGCCAGCACAAAATACCACATATATACGTCAGCATATTGCTTCCAACATGACTTCTGCTCAGCTTGTTGTTATAACCACAAAGTTTGTCATCACGTTTAAACACAATATTTTCCACATAATAATAAGTAATGTTTCTCATTATTACTACATACGAGGGCTGTCAAAAGATTTTTAAAAATTAAGATTCATTCTATTCCATTATCATTGTGTAGTTAATCGTTATTGATTAATTATTATGACTTTCACTTAAATTTATAGATCTCATTGGACAAAATATTCTTTATCCCTATGTATTAATTATTATTTTAAATATTAGCATGATGAAGTCAACTATTGTGAGCGCAACCATTGTGGTGTGTTCCAGTGCCTCTGCTATTTTTGCCCTCTTACAACTTTTATATGTATATATATACATATACATTGCATTTCTGCCTTATTGTGATAGATACAGTAGAGTGTCGTCGATCCAAACAAAGTCCTGCAGACCTTCGTCCGTGTGACAACCCATCTAAACAGAAAACCCCTTTAGTCGTCTTTCCCTGTCCCTGCTGTCTCCATGCCTTGATGTCTATCAGCTGTTTGGCTTGACTAAGATAGACAAAACAATCACATTCATCGCTGCCAGTCCAAACCAGGTGGTGCTATGTGGTGTTTTTTCTTTAAACGTTCAGAAATAAAATCTTCTCCCTAAATTATAGGGTTTAACTCTGTTTGAAATGATTACTTTCCTTTCCCTCTACACAGTGACGTTACTGTTTTTGTACATTTTTCATTTGTAAGGAGGGTGACCACCAGTTCCGCCTCATTGCTGCCATTCTGCGTCATCTGTTGATGCTAAAGACCGAGACAGAGGAAAAAACAGAGGAAGCACACAGGTTTGACGTTTTGGCCTTTATATGTCCTCTTCATCATATACTGGATGTTCCTGCCTCACTTTGATTTCCTTGGTTACAATTTAAATATTCATTTGGTTACTCAGCATTTTGGCAAAGATGGAAACCCATCCAGCACATAAATGTTGTATGAATAGGCTCAACATTTCTTTGTTATCAAGTTGAAATGTTTTCCTCACGCTGTATTTGGAGGAATATTGCTGTTTAACTTTATTTGCATAGAACCACAAAGTGCAGCTACCCCTGAGCAAACTAAGTTGTATGCAAGAACAGCACTGAAAAATCACCCACTGTAATTTGCAAGAGGACCCAACAGGAAAAGTAGAGACTAGACAGGTAGCAGAGGTTAGTGAATGTATAGACAGATTTTTGGCATTAAAAAAATAATAATACTAATAATATAATGCAAAAGTAGTGCTGTGTCAAAGTGAGAAATTTTTACAGAGAATAAATAGGTATCCTGTGGATGTAAAAAGGGAGAAATGGTGTCCAAAGCCACAGAACATTTTAAATTCTTCTCAAGAACCAAACTTCTCTAAAGATGACAATTAGGTCAGACTGAATTACAGATAGTCATGTAAAATAAATCTAGAATATTTCATTTTAGGAACAATACAGATCAGGTAATGGACATGTTTTATTGCTTTATACTATCTGCTTATGTTTGTTCTTGTTTTGTTCTTACATTACTATTACCCAATACATTACTAATCGGAGCAGGGTTGTTTTTGTTTTTTTGCAATTCACAATAAATTCCCTATCTTGTGCTTGTGTTAAGTCTCAACGCTTGTGCTGCTTGGAAACATTTTGTCAATTATTATAAAACACACTTCTTTTTCTTTCTCCAGCCATGCAGTTAACCTGCTTAATAACCTGCCGGTGTCCTGCCTGGATGTGTTAATCGATGTACCCATCCAGGGAGGACAAGAGATATATGGTGGAAAGAACATGGATGCAGTACAGGTGCTGATAGACTTCATGGAGAAAAGGATCGACAGGGTAATGTACAAACTGCCAATCATTTACTATCCGAAAAACTGTCAGAACAGAATATCTTTTGTATGTACCTGTGCATATTTCTGGTTGACAAATGTCCCATTGTTTCAGCTTTGAAGCGTCTGTTGTCTGACTTTCTCATCTGTCTCACTCGGAGCAGGGCTCCAACTACAAGGAGGGTATAACGCCAGTGCTCAGCCTTCTGACTGAGGGATCCAGACACCACAGAGAGATCCGCCGATATATCAAAGCTCAGGTAATTAAGTAGAAATCTAAACAGTGTAATTTTGCGTGACAATATTCATACATTACTGACATGAACCCAGCCTCTCCTGGGGCCTCCTTTGAATGGAAACAACACTTGAGCCATGCAGAGAACACGCGTAAAGGGTTTGGTACGGCCGAGGAAAAAAGCATTCTGAAAAAAGCATTCTTCTGAGAGTGCATCTCGGTCATTCCTTTGATCTCAAATAACTATCCAGTGTGTTAAATGTCTTTGTGTTTCAAGCACTCATATCCTGACCTCCTCCCGGGGAGAGTCACACATAAAAAGAATATAGATGTGACAAAACCCCACTTGCTTTTTCTTAAAACAACAGCACAACGTTAAGAGTCTGAGCCAAGTTCTACAGACAAAAGTGCAAGAAGGCAATAATCTGAACTGTAAAATCTCTCCCCTCTCAGGTACTTCCCCCACTGAAAGATGTGAAGATTAGGCCAGAGGTCGGCACCGCCATCCGAAATAAGTTGGTGCGTCTGATGACCCACGTGGACATGGGTGTGAAACAGACGGCTGCAGAGTTTCTTTTTGTCCTCTGCAAAGAGAGCGGTGAGCGGGGACAACCAGCAGAAACTAGAACAATTAGGGACCTTGAATGACGTTTATGTTTGAGTGACTGCTGAAATAGTGCATTAATATGAATGATTGCCGTATCTTTAGGATGCAACATGACATTTTACACATAACGACAACAACATTGTGTATTGTCGGCGTCATCTTGTAGTGGACAACCTGTTGAAGTACACCGGATATGGAAACGCAGCAGGACTCCTGGTGGCCCGAGGACTTCTAGCAGGAGGGAGAGGAGAGACGCAGTACTCTGAAGATGAAGACTCTGACACAGAGGAATACAAAACTGCTAAACCATTGTGAGTGGGCTTACAACAGACAGCCTCAAAGAATTTTACACACCTACTGCACTGCATGTTTGTATATACAATGCAAGAGAAAGCCTGATCTCCATGTTTTTCCCAGCATCAATCCCATCACAGGCCATGTGGAGGAGCCAATGCCAAACCCCATGGAAGAGATGACCGAGGAGCAAAAGGAGTACGAAGCACAGAAACTTGTCAGCATGTTTGACAAGTTGTCAAGGTGAATATAGAAGACAGAGTGCTGTATTAAACAAGGCATCAGCCTCAACTGGGATGATTAACCTTTTTCTATGAATTGTAATTATTCATATTACTTTTTGTCTCTTGTGCATAGAGCCCTGCTGTAGTAGTGTTGACCTTTCCTTAGTGAACCGAGGCTAGCACTACTCAAACATGATGTCTTTACAAAGGTAACAGTGAGGTTGCTCCCTGCCAACCGATTCATCAAAGAAAGAATCTCTTGCTGTCAGCCACACCTTCAATTAGGCCTGGACATCCAATACGCCTTAGCATCGAGATGAAGTAAAAGGAAGCTGCAGCAGCATCATTAGAAGTACTCCGCTAATTATCACCTAATTGGCACACGCGGTTGGCTTGCCAGTCTTGGTTCCTTTTATGTGCCACATTCAGGTTTTTAATAACGTGTGTCCAGACTTGATTCTTTTGGTTCTGAGGAGCCAAACATTATCCAGACAGGGAGTGGACTGAGGGAGAGGCACGAGACAAAGCTATTTGGGTGGAACGTGGAAGGGGATGAGAAACACGGGCAAACACGGGCAAACACGTGTGGCGACGTAAGAAAGCTGACCTTGTCATTGTTGAGGCAAAAAGGGGGTTGAGCTGTAATGAGGCAAGTGTGTCCGTATGGGTAAGAATCCTTTTGGAGGCTCCGTCCTCTTTCTTCTCTTTCTCAGTAACGTGCCTGTGATGAGAGGTGCAGCCAGCGGTGTTTCCTCTGTACGAGCGCTAAGGAGATGGCTTAGAACCCTGCAAGAATGCGCTCCCCTAACTGCTTAACTGGTTCTCCAATTTGCACATTTTCTGCACCCCCCCCCCATCACCATCCCTGTCAGTCTCAAAGAGGAAAGGGTGGATTTTTCCCAATAATTGGAAGAGAGAATGCAACTTATGAATGACAGGATTGGGTGGATGGTACTTGTTTTTGTTTGTTTGTTGTTTTTGTTCCATCAGAGCAGTTATCTCCCACTTCTTCTCGCTACTCATTGTCCGGTTGTCTTTGACAGTTTTAGACATGTGGTCCGCTTTCATCATCGAAAAGATGTCAGGGTTAAATAATTCTGTCCATCCTCCCAGGCCAGTTTATATTTTTCCCTAAATTATACTCACATTAATTTAAACTACATGACCATTATTATTTGAATCTACTAAATGAATGTAAATGCGTTATCACCTTTCATTAGATAATACAATGAGAAATCATCCCAGAAGAATTGGTGACACACGGTGCAGATATAGCAGCTATAATTGGATTAGGATGAAGGGGCAGCCATGGCTTTGAGGAGATTAGTCAGAGCACAGATCCTGTAATTAAAGTGCCATAGGAGGTTAAAGAAGGAGGGCCAAGAGTCAGAGAGGATGGCCAGACACGGTCAGTGTCCATCGGGTGGGGGGGGGGTTGTCCACTGAGGCTTGCTTTATGCAATGTGTAAAGATGTACAAGGACCATATTGAAGATGTAAAATGTCAATGTAATGTTTACATGCAGTTTGCACAGGATAGGAGATAGTGGTATAAATCAGAGATTATGGTGAGGGGGCTGTCAACTCATGTCATCAAAACAGTCCCAAGATCCACTATCTGTGCAGACAGTCCACAGTATTTAGCATTTTCTCTTATAATTCCACTTGAGTTAGACCAAGGAGCTATACAAGGTTGGACATGAATCGCATTGAACAAAGTCTAGAGCGTGTAGTGCCTCTAATCTTCAGTAAAACAAAAGGAAAAGATGCAAGGAATGACGGAACGTGTCAACTCACACGTGATGGCTATACCATCAGGTTATTTGAACCCAGCCTTAAATACTGAGATGACAGAGGTTCCCAAGTACTAACCTTCCTATGTAAAACAAACCCCATCTGAAAGCTCTGATGTTCTTGTCTTTGTGTCCACAGGCAGAATGTGATTCGGCCTATGGGGGTCAGGCCAGACGGGACACTAGCACCCCTGGAAGAAACTCTGTGTGAGCCGCTTGAAGACAGTTCAGGATCAGACTCTGACTAGTGCACTGCGCATCACGCGTTCCCACTGGGCCACAAGGTCAAATGTGTTTCACAGGAAATGGTCAGGGCCCTCACACGGCCATAAGCCAGTTTCTAAGGTGGAGCTTGACTTGATACAAGACTTTCCAGTGGCACCAGTATACTTAGAAGGCTATAGTTATGTGATGTTGGTTTTTGTCATGCACAGTTTTTTATTTTTCTTCAGAACTTGAGAAGCAGAAAATAATTTTCCTAGATCATGTTTACCACTGAAAGCACTGCAGTCATGTTTTGTCAGAGGTGGAACTGGATCTGGATGAATCATTCCTTGAACTGTACTTTTGTGTTTTATGTTTCTCTTTCTGCTAAATTATATTGTTCACTTGTTGTTTTAGATGATTTAAGTGCAAGTAAGTACACACCAGATGGTCACAAAAGCAACATTTTCATTTGGGGCTTGTGGGCTGCTCTTTTCTCACAGAAAGGTGGAGTCGGTCACCATAACTGCTTAACTTAAAGTCCTTCACTGATTAAGATAAGGTGTTTGTTGTAGAGATGCCACATTGCTAAAGAAATGTGTGAACAAACATGGTTTTCTCTCACTGTACAAGGTCTTCTGCCAACTCTGCGTGGCGTTAAAACAGTTCTCAGATATGTCTGATTTTTTTTTTCTATATTGAGAACATTGCTGATTTTAATATAAGTCTACTGTATGCATAAAGTGAACAGAATTATAAAATTAAGTGTATAAGTTGCAAGGACAAAACTAAATTAGATGTTTAATTATGATTAGTCCTCTTGATTAATAACAAATGTATTAAATCTTTATCACCAGTTACAAAACCAGAAACTTTCCTGAATATTACTTAAACAAAAAGACAAACATTGAATTTCTTTACAGGAGGCACTGTAACAGCTCACTTGTTTGGTAGTGATGCAGCTCAATGATGTACACTTTGTACTTCCTCCTTCACATATCCACGTCTGTTAAGTACAGATATTTTACTCATTTTGGGCCACTTGCCTGTTTTTTCCCTCTGTGAGCTTCTGTGCAAATGCAACTCCCGACTTCTTTCAACCCGCAATCACAACAGAACAAAGGCAAAGTGCAAAATAGCATGTTGATCACCTTCCCTTTGCTGTTGTAGTAGCTTTTGTCTTTTTGGACTGTATGGGACAAACTATAAAAGACACAATGTGCAAATACTTTATTAAATACAATTATAAACTATATAAAATACTGTGTTATACTAATACAAATCAAGATTTGAGTATTTGTTTGATACATGGATGAGGCATTTACTGGTTTTCTGTATTGGGAGTGCCCATAGTAGTGCTAAATATGGTTATTTGTATATGGTGCATTTGATTTGTACAAATTGACATAAAATATATATCACATATACACTGATGCTTCCAGACTACTCACTCAAAGCACAATTTCATCTACTAGTAGCAAATAAATTCTATGTGTCTACAAGACATTTAACTGTAACTGAAGAATTAGTCTGAGAACTCTCCAGTCACTGCTGGATCAACCAAAGTGTTTGATGAAACCTGCAGTGTCAGTTGCTGGGGCTCGATGATGCAGAGCTCTTGCTGTCTGTCTCCGAGTCGCTATCCTCACTGTTGCTGGCAGATTTTTGAGCTCCTGCTCTGGACTTTGTCCTGCTGTGAGGCTCTGATGCTCCTCTCCCTCCCAGGCTGTTGGATTTGCTCTGGCAAAGCTTCTGTCCGCTCACTGTTTGACTGCTCCTTACCGGGGCACAGATGCTCTGCTGAGAGGAATATTACAGCCGCAGTCAACAAGTGCAGTTTTTAAAATCACTCAAGAGAGGCTGAGGTTTATATCTCAGAGCTTTGTGAAGCTTTAAGTGGTGAAGTGGGGAAAACTAGGGTCCTAATAAAAGATTTGAAATACATACTTGAATTAAGTTTGTTTAATAAACAACTCAAAAAACCTCTAGCAGCTTGCTGAGAGTTTCAGACAGAACTAACCTCTTTTTCTTGACTCCTCATTAGCTCTGCAATCTCACTGTTCCAGCCAAGCATTTCAGCGAACTTCCTCACGGTATCCTCCAGATCGCCCAGTTCCATGTGGTCGCATCTCCGCAACGGGACCTTCTCAAAGGGACCCACTGCATGTCGGTTCAAGAGGAGACGCGGCACAGTAGAGCGCACCGTGTTCACCAGGCTGGCAAAAGGTTCGATCTGGAACATTGTACTTAAGTTCAGATATAACCAAGAGCAGTGATCTTTTGTCAGCATTGAAGTGTGTCAAAATGTCAAAGCTTACCTGTAAAGATGTGCCCATAATAATGAGCAGGTCGGCTTTGGGAAAGTCTTTTGTGTGGAGGAAGTACTTCTCAGGAAGGTCCTCTCCAAAAAACACAACATTAGGCTTGACTGTTGCAGCGCAGAATGTACATATGGGGACGTCGTCGTTCATTATGGCGCGCTGTGAAAGCAATGAATGAAAGATTCTTCTCACACATGCAGTAATGGATGTACTACAAAAATTAAGTGGTTTTTGTCCACTGGAGTCATACCTTTGCCTCATCAGCAGGGTAGGAAGTATAACACAGGTGACAGGAAGCTGTGGCAAAACTGCCGTGAGCTTCCACGAGTTTGTCATCTGGGATGCCACACACTGAAAAGAAGGTTGATAAATATTACGGTCCGCTGTGGTGCAATCATGGGGACATTTGGCCACAGAGTGACCACATCAGTCAGTTTATTAAGGCTTTAATGAGGATTTCATCAAATTCTCCAAATATGTTATTTATAGATCTTACTCACATTTCTCCAGCCCGTCGATGTTCTGGGTGTACATGCGGAGCAGCAGTCCTTTGTGATGGAGCATGCGTATAAAGTAGTGGATGTAGTTGGGCCTGTGGCTGCCAGGATACAGCTCTTTGGCCAGGGAGAAGAAAGGTTGCGGGTTGTTGGAGAAGTAATCTATGTTGAAAACGGCTTCTGGGTAAGGGATGTTGTACTTGGCGAGGTTGGCGTAGAGACCTGTTCCTGGAGTTCTGGCGACAGGACAGTACAAACATTTATAGATGTACATTTAAAAGGTGAGGACTTACATGAGGACTCCTGTAGAGAAAGATGAAAGCAAGGTGGAAGAAATTCAAGACTACAGACACCAACCTGAAGTCTGGGATGCCACTGGCTGTGCTAATTCCTGCTCCCGCCACCACGACCACATTCTTACAGCGGCCCAGCTTCACCAGTCGAGCCACAGAGGCCAGACCACGGGATAACGACCTGGCTGCAGACGCAGACTGGATGATCTGAGCTGATCTGGACCCAGAAGGCTGGCTTGGCTTCTCGGGATCATTGCCAATTTTGGACATCTTTCCTTTACTGAGAGAAGGAAGACAAGAATCATGACACCTTTCTTAAATATTCCTTATAGTCCTGATTACCTGTTCTCCGAGGGAAGGAGCGATATTATCTCCTATTACTCTGACAGAGCCTCACCATGTGTGTAAAAGCTCTTGGCCGCTCACACTCATTTGGCTCAGATCCTGGGCAAGAGCGGAATCCGTCTGCTTCTTCCGCTGCTTTCCATACGGAGCGAGTTCAGCGTCCTGCGGCACAGGAGACTTGGCGTGCCTGGCCTGGGAGCTGGAGCTGCGGGTTAACCTGCTAACAGGAGCCTGGGAGGTCCTGGACCGGCTCATGCCAACGCCTGAGAAACAGCACATCATCTCGCTTTAACAAAACATCATTTATGAGCAGTAATGTGCGTTTTAGAGTCATGGAAACTGTGCCTTATTTTCACCTCCACCAACGAGGGTTTATCTATCTGTGCCTTTTAGCAGGACATCCTAACAAGTTGTAGATGGATTTGAATGAAAATTGGCATAAATATTGGATGTTAGTGAGGGGTTTTGCTGGTGATAAGTTGATATGATACAATCAGAGGAGGGGTGACACTGATTTGCTTAAGTTAAAATCAGAAAGGACAGGAAAATACAAATGGCTCATTTGGACACTTTCCATCCTTATCCTCTTTTCCTCCCACTATTCAATCTGTCAAAATGGAAAACTTTGCTTTGCTCCTTTCCCCACATCTTCTATTTAAAAAGCTGTTACACTCAAATCATCATGGCATCCTTTTGTGTTCAGATCTTTAACTGAAATGTTTTAAAACTGTCAACTCTTGAACAAAAGGTAATGGCTGTAATATATTTAGCAACCCCCTCCCTCCACCAGCAGCTATGCTAATACAGCCCACAGCTGTGGCAGCTTTACTGTTCAGGGAAACGGGAGGGGAGAGCGAGAGGTGGAAGGGGGAGACTTAAAAAGAGGGGTGGCAGAGGTGAAAGAGAAGCGTAGATTGACTGTGTGTCAACAAACCCAGCTGGGAGAGAAAAGAGGATGCCCCCTAACGGCCCCTCAAACTGTGAAAGAGGAGGGGGGGGGGTGCAGAGATAAATGATATGGAGGCAGGATTCAATAAAGAGGGAACAGAGTAAAAAAAGGAGAAGAAGAAGAGAGGAGAGGCGGATGACGATGGCAGGGGGCTTCTTTAGGAAAGCTATTCTATGCCTTCAAACAACTTTGATGAGGAATGAGCGTGAGTGGTCAGGGAGAGGGAGCGAACAAGCACACAAAGGAGCTACAACCCATAAAACACGGCGGCTTCAGAGCGATAAGGCCGGCAGCACCTTATCACCATCCAGAGGGGGCACGGGGGAGGAGAGGGGTCGCAGAGATCACCTGTTTCTATATTACAATGATATTAGTTTGGCAAGTGAGATCATTCAAGAGTTGTTTGTCTGGAGAGTTACAATTTTGTAACTAACTTTCCTTTGTTCTCAAACCTGAACACAGACTGTAAATAAACAACGTTTGGGATACGCAACAGTGAGGAACATATCTTTAGCTATGAACTTTATTCTGTCCCTTCATTAAAGTGATAATCCTTTGTTTTAATGACATTTTCTTCTATTAAACTGTGGAGGGAATACATGTGAATCCAGTTTTCTATTCTCTTCCTTGTGTGTACAACCATTTATGTCCGTTTACCCAAATTGGCCCCTCATGCATCACTATCCGGGAATGTCACACACAGTTTAAGACAATCCTAATTGAGAGATGGGAGTCAAAACTAGAAATTTGGTCAAATTGCTATTACAACAAAAATGCGAAGGAAAATTTGTATTAAATCTAGAAACGTTAGGGATTATCACATTAATATTTAAAGAGAAGTGGATCATGACATCACTTTAAGCTGATGTAGATTTCGACTCCATGGACTTGCAGACTGAATCTTTAACATCATCTTGACAAAACGCCTCAGATAAATTCTCATTTTATGCTCTCAATCTTCTTTCCTCTTGCATCCCTAACGGCTGACACCCCTGTGTTCCTACTTTTTTTAATGCACATCCTACAGATCTATTAAAAACGGGGGGGAAGGCCTCTGCTTTTGTCTGGGCGTCTCTCATAGACACACCGCTGGGTACAGGCAATAAATCAGCAGCCCATTTATTAAGGTCTCACGCAGACGGCCCAGCACTGCAGAAGCCATGCATCAACACAATCACGTCTCTGAGACGATGCAATCATATCTGCTCCAGCTACACCAAGCTGCAACGACTGATTTTTCGATTGATTATCTCTTTTGAATTAATGCCATGAGGTCGTTCATCCTCTGCCTTTGTATTGTTCTGTCTGTTTTAGGAGCAACAGGTAGTGGGTGGGACCAAATCCGTTTCGGCAGCCAGTGCCTTGGCCCAGGGCAAAGGCAGCGGCAGCAGTATCAATTCAGACAGGAAGACAACAACAACTCTTCTTCCTTTTGACAACTTTATCCTCCCTGGTGCTTTTGTGAGTAAAGCACTGGATTCATACGAGATCTATGTATGACATTCACTCTCTTTCTGCACTATTAGATATCAACCAGCGAATCGGTGACACATCATCTCAAAATGTCAAAACCACCTGTTAGGTTTTTTTGATGTTTTTACGCTCACAGGAGCCTAATTGAGCCACAAATGTTGTTACTATTCTTTAATGACAAATAAATCCTTGTGTACATGACAAAAGGCTGTAAAAGGATTTGAGAGCTCGCCCCATGCCTGGCCTTTCACACAGCTTGCTCTCTCTCTCCCCCCCCACCCCTCCCTCCCAGTGCAGTGGAATAACTGAGCTGAGTGTGTCGCAGCACTGGACCACCAGGGGTGCAGCTGCTCCAATGAGTTTACAGATATCTTAGTAGGACTGCACAAACACACCAGACTTAAATCACAGCACTGCTCACCATTACATAAATCTGCCTCGGCCAATTATGGATTACGACATAGATCATCATCACGTAGGTCACAACATATCATCGTCTTAAAGTGACAATGGAATACGTCTTACATAGTGAACTGGTAACAATTCCAGTGAATCATCATAATTTGGCCATTTTGTTATGGATTCTGACAAAGACCACTTTAAGACCACCTATAATCACTTCAAGATGGGATGACGTGTTGTGACATATTATCACATTCTGTCTTTTTAGAAACAGCAGATAATCTTGCTGTGTAAAAAAAATGTATATAAATGTTCAATGTGTGTATATAAATATATATATGTATGCATATGAATGGCCATTACATTCACATTCATATCTGCTTTTATACTCGGTGTTTCTTGTTTTTAGAAGGTCTAAGGTGCTCCAACCCAAACTCTACCTGCTCGTACACTGTCAGTGTAGTAAAGTTGTCCAATGACCTTGTAGCAGGTTTGGTTAAGTTTAATGAGGGCTTTTCCTCAGCACCCCAAGCATTTAACCCTCCACTTAGACAACAATTGTTCTTCTCTGAAGTCTGGATGGAAAGCACAGCCGTCTTTGATCTCTGCTGCCCCATGACGCAGGGACGGCAACAGGCAGCTTGGTCACCATGGAAACCTCTCCATTACTTACTTGGAGAGGCAACAGCTCCATGTTCTCTTTCCCCACCTGCTCACTAATGGCATATCACTTTGTGCTGCATCATTGTTGGACTCTCAATTGACACAAAGCAGCGAGTCCTAATTTGTGTTAGTATATTGTTTGCTCAAACCCAAAAGAAGGTGGGTGGTGGCGAGCTAATTTTGCCTGGTGGGCTGATGGCTAAATAATGACTCTTGTCCCACGACTCCTCATAGACGTACCAGCACTGTTACGCACATAATGAGGTGCACTGTTATTTCTACTTTGATGGAGACTGCAGGGTCGGAACTGAAAACACCAGCAAACAATCCAACACCTTTAAACTCCATGTAAAGCACGTCACTTTTATGAGGAAACAGTGATGTTCAACCAACTGGTAAACCTGGTTATAGGAGCTATAGCAGAATCATTTTAAAACCACTCTGTAATGAAATAAAGTCATCAGCAGGTCGGTCTTGGCTGTGGAAGAGAGCTTTCGGAAACAAAACGGACCTCATTCTGTTTCCCAGCATGTTCTGACTTTCAGAACAGACAAAAAGGCCTCTGAATGTGCCTAGCATCTCCACCGATCCATTACTGAAGGAACTAAGAAACGACAAGGTAACAGTTTCAGTCACTCTGGGGAGCCAAACACAAGTGAGGCAACACTGCCACCTGCTGAAACACAACATGGATCCTCCTGGATCAAACCCTCAAAGACACAAGGACAACATGCAGGCTAACCGCCACATGGCAATGGTTCGAACCCCTCTTAACTATGAGGCAACAGTTGTAAACACCAATCTGCTCTTGACTTGTAGGTTCACACAAGTGGGACAAGTCTTCATTTTCACCGAGCCTGATCGGCCGTTTTTGACTAACATTGTACTGATGGTTCATCAACTAAACGTTTCTGCAATAACAGGACGAGGTTTATAAATTGCTTACTGTTAAGATTATAGTCATCCATAATATTCTCAGCATCAGAAACTCAGAGGATGTAATTTGCATTCAGTTTAAATACAAACAAACAACGTGATTCCATTTCCTGTAATCGTCACATTGGCGTGTGTAAAAGAAAATGTTTGCTTTGCTCTTTTGTTCAAAATCACCACCGTTCCGGTTGCTCTGGCTTCGATCACACTGAGCAAAAAAAAACTTGAAATATTAAATCAGGATTTGCAGTTTGTGGTGGCCAGTTACAATGTTTGACACATTTTACGCTGAATGGTAAATGAATCAATCAATCACTCAATAACAAGAGATTAACACATTCGTGCATTTCCCTTAGATTTTGGACGCTAATTTTGATGCGGTTTGCATGAAATCAACAACGATGTTTTTAGAGATCCTCCTCCTCCTCCTCCTTTCATCGGGTACCTGTCTCTCCACAGGGCGGAACTTTTGAATGCTGCACACACGGCGAACCTGGACAGCGGACTTTGTTTGCTCAGCCACTCGGGACGTGTTCTATCCAAAATTGCTCCGAGACGCGATAAGCCTATAAGCCCACTCCTTCACTCAGGTCTGTCAAAAAAAAGTCCATTTCTTCTCAGATACACGCTTCATCGAGACTTAAAGGAATAGCTGTCACTCTGGCTGCTACTGCTTCCGGGTGCCACAAAAATCAGTATGAATACAGGCGGGAAAAGCAGGAGAGTCACGTGACACAGATCTTCTTAAAGGGCCGACGCCCCTTATTTACCGAAACCTGTAA
>OMNV01010797.1:0-11393 GCA_900303265.1 Brotula barbata | reverse complement strand
TATTTCTGTGATCAGGAAGAACCAATAATTCATGTAATAATTTAATCTTACAAATATAATGAAGACAGACCAGCTGGTTTCTAGTCTTTTGCTGGAGGGATGGATTTGAGTCTTAATAATGATTTAACAATGGTTTGACATTTTACAGAGAAGCTCTAGGGATTTTTTTTTCTGTTTTAATATCTGAGAAGAACAAAGATGAGTGATATTATTAACTAACTATGTTGATTTGTGGAATGAAAATAATACTTAAAATACTAAGAAGAAGAAGAGATATTATGAAGAATGAAGAGAGCTGATGTCAAGACATAGAGAATTTAAAGCAACTTCTGTTTTGAAAGACATTTTGCAGAGAAGCTCTGGCATCAATATTCCTGCTTACTGTTTCAGTATTTGGGAAGAACAGCGTGACTGAGAGAATATAATGTATTTATTCTATTTTAGATCTTTAAAACTTATCCTCACTTATGAATAACGCATGTAAACGCTCGATCAACATGCCTTACCAATTGGTGGCGGTAATGCACCACTTCGTTGTTTGCCAACCACCATAAAACATTACGGGGGAAAAGAAGAAGAAAAGGAGACAGAAACAGAGGAAGAAGAAAAAAAAACGAAGAAGAGAACGTACTAGAAGACTTCCGATTCATGATCCAGTCCAGTATGTGGCGGTAGTGCAACAATAAACTCGATTGCCAACCACCACTGAACAATAACAACAACAACAACCCGAAATACACGAGCAGTTGCTTGATTTGTCGTATTTACGTAAGTCAAAAATTTGCACTCAATCTGGCACGATATCATTACTTTGTGTTTTTTTGAGACAGCAACCTAGACCCGTTAGAATTATCTTAAAAAACAACAACAACAACAACAACAACAACAACAGCGCCGTGTTAATGAAGGTAGGTTTGCATTCTCGGCGTGAGCCAGTGTGTGTTTTTGGAGCGGTGCGGTGTGTTGTGTTCACGAACAGTGTGTCCCTCAGTGTGTGTCGTAGGGGTGGAGACTGAAGTTCTCCTCCAAAAAACAACAGGCAGCAGGGACGAGGGACGGAGCTTCACACACAGCTACACCGTAGGCCATCAACCCGAACAACGTATTTGGACTCTTAATCCACAGCCCCACGCACCACGCAGGACCAGAGGGGTTATTAGGCACGGTTAGCAAACGAGGTAAGTGCGAAGTGTGTTTGAAGTGAGGACTTTTTTGTGGGTTTTTTTGTTTTTTTAACGAGTCCGCCATATACGATATATTAAGCTGCACCCCTAACTTTGCTCTTGAAAATGTGGATCAGTTTATCGTCCAAGCTAACTCCCCCCCGACGTCAGCATGAAAGGGGCATTTGAAGAAGTCGACAAAAACCGATCTGTTCATCGAGACACAGCTTTTACAGTCATGGTTGTTCATAACCTGGAAAGTTCTCAGTGACGTGTCTGTTTACACGTTGGAAGTTATGGCGTTAACTTCAGAGAAAAACGGCACAAATGACCATAGAAAACACAGCTGTGCCATGTTTTGGAGCTTATTTAGCCAAACGGTAACAACTCTACTCATGGGATCGTTCAGTACTTAGAGGAATTAAAGCCATAGCATCTGCGTCTGTAGGTTAGCTGACGAATGGTTCTTGTTAAAGGGGCGTAAGCTGAACCGTCAGCAAAACCTTCCATCAAGTGCAAATTCGGATCAGAAATCCGTCTAGAGAGCTTATTTAGCTGTTACAGCTGTGATTAAAATCGTGTGCATAAGTCTTTATTTGCAGAGGAAAAGGGGAAAAAAAACCTAGATTTCGATGTTTGTTTGACACCAACTACCAAGGCAAAAGGTGACCTTTCACATGTGAGTTAAATTTGTGCAGGAATAAAATAAATCTGTGTGTCGGTAACCGAAACACACGCTTTTTTATCAAGTCTTTTGTCTGTTTAGTGCTTGAAGTCAGATTTCCAGCTGAGAGGCAGTATAGCTGAAAATTAGAGAGTTACAAAAGTGATGGTGATGGGATCGATGTATGAACAACAAATAAAGCTTAATTGTAAGTTTAACTCCATAATTCCAGGCTTAGCTGATAGCTATGTAGATAAAATAGGTACTCTGTAGGACAAACGGAGTTGTTTAACATTAAATATTAGTTTCCTTTGAAGAAGGAGCAGGCCCACAATATGTGTCAACCGTTTTATTTTGCTATATTTTAACAGTTCTGATATGTTCGTCAAAGCATATTTCATTATGCCCTAATGAGGCATTATTTATCATTTGAAAATGCAGTTAGGGGGCTCCTAAACAAGTCACTTGCCATGAACCTCATCACTTTAAAAGACAAAGGTCATCAGGACAAACTACCATGGCATTCAAACTGCCAAAGAGGGAGGCTTCTTGCTTTGTGGAACAGCTTTACTGTTAGATCCATCCATCCATCCATTATCTGTAGCGCTTATCCATGTTAGGGTCACGGTGGGGCTGGAGTCTATCCCAGCGGTCACTGGGCAAAAGGCAGGGTACACCCTGGACAGGTCACCATTATTATTTTTACTGACATTTTATCACATTGTTGATTCTTGCGATCTGCGTTCTACCGGAGTGTCAACCACTTAAAGTTGAATTTTAAAAATGCAGCTTTTCTCATGTGGCGTTGACCTGCCTGGGAGTCAGTGAACAGGTCTGCCTTGTTTTAGGATCAGCACACCCAAAGTACGCTCGGTTTATTTTCTTTACAGACTCGCTTGCCTTTCTCCGTCCCCTTTATAATTATTGACATTCAACTAAGTCTGTCTCTGTCCACTGCCAAACATAAAGTACACTGACTTTTAGGAAGCCTTGTTCCTGTTAATCTCTACCATCACAATGTCCTGTGTCAGTTAACGTTTGCTTCATGAATGAAGCAGTTCAGTTAGACACAACAGGAAAAATGGTGACTGTAGAAAATATTTACAATTTATGAAAGTAAAACATGTAATTCGTTAAAACGTGGGAATCTGTGGATCAATTCTATATGTGCAGTCGGTGGCATGTAGAATAGATTCAAACATTATTGGCTGCCAGCAAGGCCATTTTGGGTAAATGCAGATTATTTTCCCCCCAGTCTGTGCATGTATTATTCCTCCATGGCAGTTTTGGGAAGCATGTCTCATTTGTTTTTCAGAGAGATGAATCAGGCGGAGCCGGTGCCTGAGGACAATCCTGCATACCTCAATGATGAGCCCGTGGCTTCAGGTATGTGTGTGATTTCAGCATAATTACACAGCGTAGCAATATAGCACACGTAGGTTTTTACGTGCAAATGGTCATAGTGTCTTAGCGCTGTGTCATGGTCTCATGGTACACACAATTGTATATACATTTGAGGTGATCAGCTTGGAGATCTCTTTGGGTATTATCCTTTTTTAATACAGAAGGGCAACCAGAATAAAATATGCAAATTAACTTGTCACGTAAAATTTAAATAACTATTAAAGTGCAGCGAATCAACGAGCAGATGATTAAAAAGAGCTAGAAACAAATGCAAATACATGATGGATGTGTCACATCCTTCTTCTCTGACTCAGCAGTAGTTGCAGGACCTTTACGGTTAGCCTTTTTCACTGTGTGCTCTGACCAACAGTGTCAACACAGAAGTCAAAGAAGCTTGAAGAATCCACGACCTTTATAAAGGTCATGAGACATTGTCTAAGCATTGTTTAAGGTTACATAAATGAAATAGTATAGACCACATATGATAGAAACAGCTTAAAGTATATATGCTTTTATTAGTCATATAGATGAAAGATTTTATAAAGTGCTTATTTAAATTTTACGTATGAATTCACTATCAAAGATACTACAAAGCAGAGGCTCATCCTTCCCTTACAACGACGTTCTGCTTGTGCTTCTGGGCGATGAGTGTTTGCCAAGTAGTTTGTCGTGCACTTTAGAGTGATAATCCGATCTGTGTATTTTCCTTTCGTGACTGACATCTAATAGTATTAAGGGGTAATAACAGCAGGTTAGCAAACAGCCGCTTCCATAATTCCACACGAAATGCAGCTGTCGCATTGACATTCCCAAACAAATCGACATGAAAACATTAGCAGCATGCATCCTTAATCTTTGGTGCTGTTGTGGTGTTGGCAGCATGGGGAAAGATTAAGGATTGACAGACGCCTAATGAGGAAAAAAACAAATTTAACATGGGAATGGGATTATCTGCATCATTTTTCCGGTATTGCCAAGTCTGACACGATGCAAAAACTGTCTAATTACTTCACAACAAAAAGCCATAATTCAGTCCGTGAATAAAGAGTTTATAGACAAAAAATAGGCTTATAGAGTACATGTCTTTAAATTTATTGATTGATCTCAGTGCCTGTGAAGAAGCATTTTTATCAATTATAAACCCATAATTCTTCTTATTTTGTTCTGTTACGTTTTGTAAGATGACCACAGAGTGCAATTTCTCATAACAGACTTTGCTAGTATCACATTGTCTCACAGACCACCACAGGCTTTTTCATTCAGGAGAACATTTTCTTTTTCCCACTTCAGACTAGTAAATGATACTATCTCACTTCTCTTATTTTAAATAGACACCCTCAAGGACCACCCACAGACACAACCGGGCATGTTTGGCAGGCTCGCTGGGGGCCTGTATGGTGCCACAAAGGGGGCCATAGGAGCAACAGTGGGTGGTGTGACCTGGATCGGGGGGAAAAGTCTGGACCTCACCAAAACCGCTGTGAGCACCGTAGCCGCCGTTCCCGGTGTGGGTGTGAACCTGGTCAAAGGAGGCGTATGCGCCGTAGCTGGAGGAGTGACTGCCGTGGGTTCTGCGGTGGCCAGCAAAGTTCCTATAGGAGGAGGGGGCAAAAAGAAGGACAAGTCTGACTGATGGGAGAAAGAGAGAGAAAGTGAGAGAGAGAGAGAGAGAGTGAGTGAGTGAGTGAGAGAGAGAGAGAGAGAGAGTGAGTGAGTGAGTGAGTGCATACACTGCTGAGCTGTACGGCTCAGACTGTGTTGCTGTTGTAGCATTCGGTCACAATGAGCAGAAAAAGAGCACCAGAGGACTCAAACGTTCAGTTTACACTTTTTGGTGAGGGTTAAGTGCTTTGGGATTTTTTTTTGTTTGTTTGTTTGTGATCCAAATTTGTTGGTAAACCACATGCTTATCCAATAGCGTGGCAGTGGTAAGGACCCATACGTATCTTTTTATGGGGAACAGTCTCAACTACTATCAGCAGAACCTGTAACTGGTAAAAACAAAACAGCTGTTTGATGGAGGAGAACTATCCAACAATTGTGTTCACTGTTGAGACAATCAATGATTATGATGACCTACAGCATATTATTTTCAATATAGTATTCTTTTTGTGTTATTAAATGAGCCAGGAAAAGGTCACTGTACAATAAAACACCTTCCAGTTTAATCCACACATTCATGCTGGATACACATGAGTGGTCCATGAATTCGCTGATAGCTGTGATGGGAAAGTAACAATTCTAATGTTGGTTGTGGACCATTCGCGTTGCTCTTATGGATTGTGTCGCCCTCTAGTGGAGCGCTTCACATCTCAGTAAGAAAAACCGACCGTTGCATACAGAAGCTGAAATTGCAGCAAATTAGTTAAAATTGATAGCTTCAGTAACTACATAAACACAGCCTTTATTCGTTATAAATACTTGCAGGGTGCTAAAAACTAAATAAAGTATTTTGATTGCAATGAGCTTTATTTTCAAATAGTGTTTGTTAGATTATACTAGTGAGTCATTTATTTGTAAGTGAAAGTTCTATCAACTGACATTGTGAAAGCAATCGATATGGTTCCTATAACGTCATTAAAAATCAAAACAAAGTGAAAATACCTACTTGAAAAATGAAAATGCCACGATTGAGTGGCTTGCGGCCCTTCCACTGCCCCAATGATGTTCTGAATGCTAACATTTGCCAAATGTTCGGCCTGTATTGCTTGGATCACTGTATAGAAATCTAAAGGCTGTATTTCTGAACACTTCATTGTCAGTTTAAAGTGTCAAGTCCATTTTTAAAACAATATGTAAGTACATTTAATAAAAAGACCTTTTGTGAATCCACCTTTAACCGTGACATGTCATGCCTGCACCACGCAGAAAGAAGGTTTCAGTTTGCCTTGACAGTGTTGCAAAATGTTTAGATGAAAGTTTTGTTGAAACTGGACTTTTCGAAATGCTTCATGTTTTGTTGTCCACCTCAAGGAGTGGAGCAATATCTCATATCGGTGATTATTCTGTAACTAGAGTGAATTTGAATTTGATTTCAAATGATTTGGACACATGTAGCATCTTATTATTTGTAGTCATTTTAAACCATATATTCAGTGTTAGATCCATCGAGTTGATGTACAGCATGTTAGAAAATTGAATTGCGTGTCAATTACAAGACATCCTATTCAATCAATCACTGACGTCGATGAACCTTCACATGGGTCACAGAAACCCTCATGGGTTTGTGTGACCCAGGCAGAGAACACGGAAACCTTTGGACCTTTGTGTTTAATTTGTCACCAAATGTCAGTGTATTGATTTAGTTTGCACAGTGTCAAAAGTATGCAGTGTTGTGCACTTTGACACAACCTAACAAGTCAGAGGTTTGGGTGACACTGAGAAGATAAGCCAGAGGCCAGGGGACCTGACCATCTTTCCCTCAAAACATCAAACGTCAGGTTGGGAGGATTCCTTAATATTTTGATGGGGCCTTATGGTGTGGATTATAACTGCTTTTATATTTTGGATATAACGAATGAACCCAAAGGCACTTACTTGCCCACTTCATCTCCTTTGTCCTTCGTGTCTATGAGATGTGAGGCTGCTGTATTTTGCCGCAGTGTCTGGCTTTGGCTTGTACTTCATCCCATGAAAGGCTCATCTTTAAGAGCACAGTTATGACACTTCTATGTCAGATGGTTTTACGTTTTCATCATACCTCATACCTTAAGGTATTCTGTCATTGGAGATTCGTAAGATGGACCAAAGCCAACTCAGTCTTTAAATCTTTATCTCAAAGGATATGCTCTACGATTTGTTTTTTTTTTCATATAATTCCTTGTTGGAGATCTTGTTCGGCCGGTTGGTCCACGAGAAGTCGGGCCTCCTAAACCTTTTTGCAAAACAAGTTGGGCCAGACATCAATAGGTGAATGCGGTGTAGTAGTAATGGTTCCCATATTTTTGTAGACAAAACCTGCTTGACAGGAAGGACTTGTGTATTTTTAGGGAAAGCTATACATCAATACCAGTGTGTAGCTCTCACTGGTGGATTAATTATACCCAATAGTGTATCTACAGTAGAAAAATTTTGCAACTCCTTGAGGAGCCAGAACACTAAAATGTTTAATGGGTTATATACGGAGCTATACTCTGGTATTGCTTCACTCCAGTATAAAGAATCAGAATTTACAGAATAGTCCTCTGTAAAATGCAACAGAAATGTACAGAAAAAAATAAATCGATGTTATTGTTTCACCATTTTTATTATTTTTGAGAAACATTTAAATTAAAGAGTCAGTTTGAATGTCAGTATTTAATACACTTACATCTTTATGTGAATGTCAGAGCAGCAAAAAAAACTTTTTCTTTCAATTGGTACCACTCTCTGTTACAGCTTTATAACCTACTGTTTTTGTTGACTCTGTGTCAGGGGGTATTGATTCACCCTGATATAATCTTTTTGTCCATCTATGCACTCTGTTTCTAACATTGTGTGCTCCTCATGGAAACGGGGTGGACAAACAATTAGAAACAACTTCCAATATGCATGTTTATTATATTACTGTATGGTAGCAAACCATGATTGAAGTTCAAAATATTTAACTGAAGCATCACAAACGCATTCTTGAACTTGGCATCCTGTTGTCTACTGCTCCTGTGATCCTATCATCACAATAGGTCCCAAAGAGACCACAAGCTTTGGTTCCTCCAGCTGCACGGTCTCGATTTCTCTCTCTGTAGATGAAAATGAAAGCATGTTCAGTTTCAAGTCTACTGTCCTCCAAAATGTAATAATTGGAATCAGAACCTCATTCCTTACTTTTCCTGTAGCATGATGGCTCACAGGAATGGCCGGCTGCAGGGGTGCACACAGCTGTACTACAGTGAATGTACACCTGAACACAGAAAACACTGTTAGCAGAGCGATACAAAATACTGGTGCAGTCTTTTCAGAACAGTGCATCTGTTCATTACCAGTTCTCTCAGGGGTGCATGTGTACTGGAGTCCACAAAGGTAAACATTTTGAAAATGAAACGTCTGTAGTGCGATGGGAACGGAAGACCGGAGCTAGGACCCACTGGAACCAGGGAAGACAAGTAGGGATCACCACTGCATGGGCACCTGGATGAAGAGCAAATGACGTCATGGCAATCACAAAATAGATATTCTTTATCTGAAACCTGTTGCATTAATCTGAAATCAATCTCATAATAATTAACCTCAGACAGATGCAGAATATCCAATGGACAGTTTTGTAAATGTCAATTGACAGTTTATTAATTTAGAATATTTTAATTCTAGAAAGGTGTTGTAATTGTAGAAAGGTTGATGTCTAAGTCTCATTATTGCCTTGTGCCATGGTTTAGCATCTAGTAAGTGGATGTTGAAGGTATCATAGATGTGTGTTGAACTCAGCGTAATGTTAATAATTCCCAGAGAGAAGACATTACAGTCACGATAACTTTGATCTAGACGCCATCAATGTCCTATGAGTGTGTAAGTAAGTGTGTGACATTTTAGTTACCCGTGTGTCAGAATGTCCCATTGGGGAAGGCTGTGGGCGTTGGAACTAGTAGTGGTCCAACAGTGCCCGAGAGTCAGAACAAGATTGGGATCTGTTTTTTCCATGAGCTGAACTTCCACGTACACAGGGTCCCTTAGAACCTTGGTCACAGGATAGTCTACATCCGTGTAGTAAGATGTATAGGCTGCATCCACTGTGAGAGAGGGATATTACTTCAAATGTTCAGCCGTTACATAATAAAAATTTGCACTACAAGACTACCAGGTAGAGACACACTTACATTCATCACAGCCCTTCGCAAAGCATTGCCCATTGGCCAGT
This sequence comes from Brotula barbata, assembly GCA_900303265.1. Classification (NCBI taxonomy): domain Eukaryota; kingdom Metazoa; phylum Chordata; class Actinopteri; order Ophidiiformes; family Ophidiidae; genus Brotula; species Brotula barbata. Next base: position 2,332 of record OMNV01010797.1, on the reverse strand, counting down.
CTGAGTTCCACTCTGATTGGTCCATAAGCAGCAACTGGCTGAGGAGGAATGTCAAGTGGTATGACCTCCACAACAAGACTTTCAATAGAGGTGCCAATGTATCTACACTGGAAGAGCAAACTGAAAAGAGAAAACAAGGATTATATTCCCTGGTTAGAATTTTGATTCTGAAACATTCTTTTGAGAAAACTTCACCAACTCAAATTGGGTGTCCCTGGTAATGGCGCCAATGGGCCCAACTGTCACTTCATATGTGGAAAACATCCTGTTCTCATAGATTATAACGCCTGGCACCTCCTACAAAAGGCAGTATAAAGGTTTTTAGGAAGGTTTGTAGATATTTTAATTTTGTTGGACAAATAAAGAAGATCAAGGTCTTACCATAACAACAGTGCCACAACCAGTGACAGGAAACTGGTAGATGGCAAAGCCTGAATTTGTGTCAACGTGAGTACAGCCTTCACCTGTGGCCAACAGTGAGACTGTCTCCAGGTCAATGTTGGGCTGAGTGGCATCACGGGCCACCACCACAATAAACTGGGCATCCTTGGTGCACTGGACTGTTACTGTGGACAGAAAGTCATTAATAGGTCATTAATAGGAAATGTAATACATGTAACATAGAACTAAAATAAATTAGAGGTAGTGTGTTCTCGAGCATGAATTTATCAAAGTTAATATAATCAAATATTTACATAGTGCCTGAGCGGCCGAGGTCATGTGCCATTGTAGCCCAGCCGATACAATTATTGCAATGTGAATTGAATGTGACTACATTATGGGAGATTTGCAGTGGACACTTTTTTTGAACAGTAACCCTAATAATCATAATTTTACATATCTATGAATATAAAACAGAAAAGGAATTGTGCAGCCTGTGATGCCTTCAAATTAAAAGTATTTATTTGCACTGTTTTTCATTTACACAATAGTAATCCAAGTAATCCAAATAGGTCAGTTACAAAAGCAAGCAACTGTTGCATTAGTAAATGAAAAGCTTAGGTTAGACTTTACAGCTGCATTTCAGTATAACACACTTTAAGTGGCGTTATATTATGTAAGAAGTAATTTTCATAAGAAGTCATACGAGCTCGACACTTTGTGCTCTCACAGTTTTATTCTACGGGAAATGTTACCACGACTTAAGAAAAAGCAGAAGTGCCTTAACAAGTATCATTTAATTATATTATATTATATGTAAATTATATATTTGTGTTTGACGTATGTAACACATTTTGTACTCCGATAGTGTTCACATGATTCCTCATTAATTGTTTCATTCATTCAGTTAATGTACAAAAAAAGCCCAGAAATTTTCTCTCTGAAAAACAATGAAAAAATCTCACCTGCTTTTCCATAGTAGCACTGCTGGCCATCGCAGCAACAGGATATAGATTCACATTCAGCTGCAGTGATACCCTGAACTCCACATGGGATCCTCTGGCTTTGTGGCACCTCACAGGTCTGGGCAGCAGGTTGGGGTGGCAGACTTGGCTCATATGTCTTCTGTGGTGTTGTAGCAAGTTGGGTTTGCCCTGGGAACTGTGGATTCTGGGGAGCTTGATCAGAGAATCCTCGAGGATATGGACGTTTTACAGATGTCATTGAATACCTATGTGGCCCGGGTGCAATCCTTAGTGGTAAATGTGACGATGCCTTTTGGGGATACGTAGAAAACTTTGGTCGTTGAGGGAACTTTGGTGCCAGAGGATACCGAGAGACTTTTGGTGGTGAGGGTGCAGGCTGAGAAACCTTCGGTGGCTGTGGATACTGACGCTCTGGTGGTGGCTGAGGATACTTACGCTCTGGTGGTGGCTGTGGATACTGACGCTCTGGTGGTGGCTGTGGATACTGACGCTCTGGTGGTGTCAGTACAAGTGGAGAAACCTTTGGTGGCTGTGGATACTGACGCTCTGGTGGTGGCTGTGGATACTGACGCTCTGGTGGTGGCTGAGGATACTGACGCTCTGGTGGTGGCTGTGGATACTGACGCTCTGGTGGTGGCTGTGGATACTGACGATCTGGTGGTGGCTGAGGATACTTACGCTCTGGTGGTGGCTGTGGATACTGACGCTCTGGTGGTGGCTGAGGATACTGACGCTCTGGTGGTGTCGGTACAAGTGGAGAAACCTTTGGTGGCTGTGGATACTGACGATCTGGTGGTGGCTGTGGATACTGACGCTCTGGTGGTGGCTGAGGATACTGACGCTGTGGTGGTGGCTGTGGATACTGACGCTGTGGTGGTGGCTGTGGATACTGACGCTCTGGTGGTGGCTGAGGATACTGACGCTCTGGTGGTGGCTGTGGATACTGACGCTCTGGTGGTGTCTGT
>OMNV01010796.1:7373-26570 GCA_900303265.1 Brotula barbata | reverse complement strand
TGAACACTGAAAGAAAGGAAGAGTTCAGGGTGAAAAGTAAAACGAGGCGGAAGAAGAGAGAGGAGGGAAAGTAAAGGAGTGATGTAGAATTAGAGGGAACACTGAGGAAAGAAGGGAAGAGACGAGGGGAAGAATGGACAAGTGAGACAAAGAAAAGGAAGATAAAGGACAGAGACTGAGCACACTTGATCCAGACTTTCCTCCATCTATCTCTCTCGCTCACTCTGTGTCTCTACACACACACGCACACACACATACAGGCTCATTTATGCTTTCCGGTGTCATTAAGGAGATTTTGGGGGTTGCTAGAGAGACACTGGATTTGAATTTTTTTTTTTTATTCTCACTTTTTGGTTTATTTAATTAATTAAGACATTAATTAATGTTGTGAATTGTCGCAGTATAGTAATCGGGCATTTGCACCCATCTCAGAGATTTTCTACCTTCCTGTGAGTGTGATACAGTTTATTTCTTTGTTTGCTTTGCATATGTTTCTTTGCTTGTCTGTTTACTTGATCAAGTGCAAATTCATACACAAAAAGTTAAGAAGGAAAAGGAAGGAAATTTGGAGGCAACCTGCTCTTCCCCCTCAGTTCACTTCCATCTGTTCCAAGTTGGAACATGAATATTAAGTGTAAACTTTCTTCACATTTGCATTTTTCCTGACTCATAACATCTTTTATTCCCAGAATGGTGTCATATCAGGCAAAGTGTGAGTGTGTGTGTGATAGGGACGAACATCTGCAGAGAATGCCCCCACAATCCAATAAAAATAAACAAGATTCAAATTGGTCACGAGACAACAGAAGAGCTGGATCATTGTAATCATTTGTCAGCCTCAGCTGTACTTAGGCTCAGCCATAGCACTCCTTCCTCCCTGTTAATGTGCTCAGAGTCAGCATGTTAACCCACTGAGGTAATGTTTGTTTTGCTTTTTTTTTTTTCGTTCACCACCCAAACATCTGTCCTGCTAACGTCTGATAACCTTGTAAACAAGAGCTAGTGTGAAGAACAAAAACAAATCACAAAATACAGTGGAAGAATTCTGTACAATAAATTAAACATTTTTTTGCAGAACTTATGCTTTTTCTCCAAATTTTTGAAGGATCAGAAAATAATATATATTTTCAAGGAATTAATTATTTGTTTGAGATTTCTTCTAATTGTTCTAATTTTATTTCTACAGTTTCTTCCGTTTCTTTCCAGCTTCTGTAGCTGTTATGTGGCAGCGTAGCTCATGACCATATGAAGAAAAGGGAAGAGATCGAAGGCTGAATGATTTTGCCGACGCTGTTCTCCCTCACTCTCGTGGGTTTTACAGTGTCTGTGTAAAATCAGAATGGTTCTGTTCTGTACTTCCCTGTGATGGCGATGATTAATTGATTAAGTGATTCAGCCATCATTTCCCTGGAGAGGAGCCATCAGACAGCCTGCTTCTCTCTCTCTCTCTCTCTCTCTCTCTCTCTCACTCTGCCTCCATTACAGGTTTGTGTATAAATTTGAGGTTCAAGGATGTCGATCATTAGTTCCTGGCTTTGATGCAGGATGTGGGGTTCTTTGCTGTTCGTTTTTAGTACTTATAATATGACTTCAGGCTTTATGTTTTGAACTTTTGGGTTTTAGGTTATTGGTTTTGGAGTATTCGGGAATTTGTTGGGGAAAATTTGGAATTCAGTTTTTTACTGAATATTTACGTTTGAGCTGTTGTGTTTCATGTATTGAAACATTTGTTTAAATTCTAAATCGTAGGTTTTGTATTTTGGATCTCCATTTTGCGTTTTTGCACTTCATGTTGCATTTTTTCAGAGTAACGTTTAGGGTTTCTGGTCTTAACTGCAGGGCTTGTAATGATTAGATTTCAAAAGCTTTACTTAAGCAATGGGACACATCACAATAATTGGACATAAAGAGGAAAAACCTTTATTGACTTGGATGCAAACCAACTACTTGGATGTAGTTGGTTTCCGTCAGAGTAGATGTGATGTGATTGTGATGTGATTTTGATACTATATTTTTGAGATTGAATTTTAAAGACTAACTTCAGTCTTACGTTCAGTTTTTTCCACAGCTTCTCTCTTCTCCTCAATGCAGTATCAGTCGGCTCTGCCAGCGATTTGCCATCCTGCCCCTCTCATTATCTCTCTGTTACCGCAGGCATCAAACCACCGCTGTCCCGAGCTTCACAACCTCTGTGTGCCAAACCCCCTCCCACACATGCACACACACAGACACACTGAAAAATACCTTAGAGATACTCCAAAATAAGTACAAAACATCTCAACAAGGCTTTGACTTTACAGGTTTAAATTTGACTTTTGTTTTACTTACATATTGCAAGTGAATGAGTCTCATATTGGAACTTTTTTTTCCGTAGAACAAGAACAGCACTTGAACTTGAACCTGCTCCATTTGTGAAAGATTTTAACAAAATGAATATTTCTTAGACCAGGATTTAGAAGGAGGAATATTTTGGTAGACAGAAAATTTCTTTTACGGTGTCTGATGGGCACCGCATGGATGGAAATCAAGATATAACATTTCAGTCTCACTCTTCTGTCTAACTAACAAAGATTTTCATTTTAAACACGCCTAAAAAAATCTGAAAGGGACCCCCAATGTTTGTTAGTAATCCATCGTTTCCAAGGGCAACATGGATCTGAAGCAGGAATCATCAGTTTGGACCACAGCCTGCAGCTCGGGGAGCTCAAATGCAGCCTGCTGATGAGGCGATGAGACGGACAGCCATCCGTCCATCCACAGTCCTCCAGGGAACAAACATCATGAATTGAGGAGTCTCAGAGAGACCTGAGGACGTCACAGCTCCATGCTCAAACTGATTGGTTTTCTATCTGACCCCCCTGTGACAGACTGAGAAACTGCATGACTGTCAGTGTGCCGGAGGCTGCCAGCCACCTGTGAACACCACTAATCCACTGCATTTTAAACCATGGAGTGAGCTTATTTATCATCAGTGGGATTCTGTTTCCAAGCTGCTGCTTAGGCTACGAGAAGGTAGCAGGGTCAGCAGTCCCCGTAGCTCACCAAACCCCCCACTAAGAAACAAATCCAGACATCCAGACAAGGGATTGTGTGTGTAGTAGAAATTGTAGAGTGAAAGCCAAAGTCATTACCACCGCTTATAATGAGCAGGCACAGGTTGTTGAAAAGGACAGAACACGATTGTAAATTAAAGCAGGGATATAAACGTTTCAAAAGTTAGCAAATATGTTGGTGAAATGAATTATGACCAGACATCCATAATATTCCCTCAAAAATTATGTTATCATAGCTTTGAATATTTCTCAGTCTAATAACGATACAGAGTAGCTTCAAAGATTTCAGGGTTTTCCCCCTTAAGGGTAGTTATTTTTTCACCGCTTGTTCATTGTTGTTGAAATGTGATACGATTCTCCCCAGATTCAGAGTGGGAGACGTGGCCGCAGTGAACATCCCGGTCACTATAACGACGACTTTGTGCATCAAACTTTCAAGGATGACTGATAAAAAGTGCAAACAACTGGTGACTATCCAAGTCACCAGTTTATGTCATAGAAAAGGTCTGATACAAACATTATAGAGCATATTTAGATTATTTAAAAATAGTGTGATAAGACTGTGCAGAATTTGGCTTCTTCCAAAGTTTAAAGCAAGTTTTTTACTACATAACATTAAGCCTGGCTGTTGTCTGCGGTAGAGTAACCACCTAAACACAGAGAGAACAACAACAACTTTTAAGAGAGTTGGGGAAAACCCTCCATTATGATTGCAACACATTTGCTAATCTCAAACAACTTTGGGTTTTCCTTTAAAATCCAAATGAATTGAGGATGAAATACAAGGGGGTTTCTTATCATTTCAGCTATAGATGCTTCGTCCGGAGTTGTGGGGTTTATACCTGCGGTGTCTGGCGTACTTCCCGCTGACATGACCGCTACCATCACAGCCCGGGGTAGGACAGCTGAAGATGAAAAACACAGTGAGTACACAGAGTGCAGAGAAGAATGCGACATCACAAGGACTTATTGGCAGCAATAATTTAAACCATTTTCTCACTGGCTCCTTAATCTTCCTTTCTATGCTGTTTCCCGTCTTCACAAACAATCAGGCGGACCAGCACAAATTTAAAATGCAACTTTAACTAATTTAGCTGGTTTTTGTTCGCGTCAAAACAGCAAAAGTGAGGTTTTAAACTTATGAACTTTGGAAAGCCCTTTCATTGATGTATGTATGTTCATGAGGAGATCCAGAGTGACTGCCCACAAAAAAAAAGATTGTATTAGGTTACATTTGTCAGCGATAAAAATTATGCTAAATTAAAAGCAGTGGAGGGATAAAAAAGTTTTAATGGTTTATGCAACCAAGGAACTGGCTGAAGTAACAGAGTAGTTAGTTCCAAAGGCACCTTAATATTAAATGACAAGAACCTGAAAAACCCCAAATTTCTCGTTTTTGTGAAATAAATATAATAAAATGTAATGTCAAAGTTTCCATGGTTGTAAGCAGATGTATTGTTCGCATGAGAAATGATTGATGTAACCGTAGTCGTAGGTGTGTACTGTGGTTTTCCCCCCGAGTCACGCAATTGATTCTTTCAGGCCTGCAGATCTGCAGAGGGACTCTAGACCCATGACCTCTGACCTTGGCCACCTTAAACCCACCATCACCTAAATCTACCTGAGCCATTGACTCCATCATGGCAGGCTAAACACAGTGAGGGGGATTTAACAGCACCAAGGCAGGAGGAGGGGGAAAAGAAGGAGGAAAACAAAAAGGATGCGAAAGAGCAGGAAGAATGGATGCAGTAATAGGAAGGGGAAGAACATTTCAAGAAAGGAGGAAGAGGTATGTTCAAGGCTCGTGTGTGAGAGCAGAGACTGATAATGTTTGTCTTATTGATCCCAGTGCAGCCCGTGTACGTACGTATGTGTGTGTGTGTGTGTGTGTGTGTGTGTGTGTGTGTGCTCCTTCTTATTTGTGGGTTTGTGATGTAGTTCTTTGTGTGTTTGTTTACCTGTTTGTGTATTTCGTGCAAAAATGTTGACATTTTCCATTTTCCAAAATATTCTGTATCATTCCCAAAGTGGACACGTGGTATCCACGTAGTTCTAATGTTCATTTAATACTTTAATCAAAAAACCCCATTACAAACCCATAGTGATCCACTTGTACGCTTTCTTTCAGCAGCACTACTCTGAATGAAAACCGGTCACTTAAGATACTATCTAGGCCCCTTTGCCAGATTGATCAATTTAGTCAGCTTTCAGAACAGTTTAAGACCTATGGGTTTATCTTACTGCATCAAATCCTCGTGTTAATAACAAAATATTGGACAATATTCAACACATACGTATTGAAAATATCAAACAGAATTGTGGGCTTGAAAGGTGAATGAGAAAAGTAACTGACAGCCACATGCATGAGTCATTTGTACCAATATGTCCACAGTCACATGGATTATGTCATGATCAGACTTAAATTATGAATGAATGTTATGACACGTTTCCCTGATCCTCAGCTGAGCCTCCGACAGCCCCACAGACTGGACATGGTGTTTACAGCAAAAGCGCTGACCTTGATCAAACCTGGTTCAACCATAATCTGCTGAATGCTCCAAATATTTGTCAGTTTTACTAAATGAGATTAAGTGAAGCGGAACCCCCCCCCTCCTCCTCTTCATCCAGTGGATTTCTTTTATTGCTCTGTAAAAGGCTAAAATTAGTTTCTGATATTTTCTGTTCATATTCCACAAAATGAGGGTCTTCCTCTCTTTATATTTGACAAGCCGTGCATGCCAATAAGACTTTGGCAACCAACTACAGGGATATAAAGAATAATGTCAATGAATAAAGTATTTATTATCTCATCCAAATTTATTTACCAATGAAAGTATAAGGAAAAAATCAGAAGAAATGGACATGACTTGTATGTTGAGATTCATATTGTTCCAAAGAATCCAGAAAAAACTAAATGTTTCATACACACCACAAGATTCAGGACATATGAGCCAAAAAATAAATTGGTTTAAACAACCATATGGTGGTACTATTAGATCTGGATCTACACCAAAAACTATGTATGGTGGTTTTCAAAGCCACAGTCTGTTTGCTATTGTCTGAATCAGTCCATGTTCCTGTTTATCTCACTCTGAAGCGTTTACTCTTGGTTTGTTCTATTTAAACACAGAGAAAAATATATAAACAAAAGGCCTGTGACAACAGGACTCTTCATTACATAGGACAATATGTCCCATTCATAGTCTTCATTGGGAATTACACCAAACTAAGTAATGCCAGTAAAAGGCTGAATCTGAATGAACCTCAACAAAATGTGTGGAAAACCACATATACCTTCACATCATGTGAAGCCGTCACACCTTTGGATACAAGCTAATGATGGTTGCCATGACAATCTGATGGCGCTTTAGGTTAAGTTGACGTTTTACCACATTTTCCTCTACTTTCAGTTGATGCAATGAGGCTAATCGAAGGCGTAGTTTACTTAATTTGTTCACATTGTAAATTAACTGTTGCATTGTTTGTTTGTTTTGGTGACTGGACCAAGATCTCTTTCCAGAATTTTTTATTTTTTTTAATCATTGTTTTAATCCAGAATTTTACCATCAGAATTAAATCAGATTTAACTAGTTGGTCAAATGTGTTAGATTACTAAAACATTTGTCTGATTGGTAACTGGATAAATAGATTATCTGGCACCTCCTTAATGGATGTACATAAATGTATGCTCTAACACGAAACAGAAGATCACACACCTGAATAACTCCTGCGTTGCTGCTTCCACGGCAACTGCACACAGAGATGCACAGAACACATAAGCATTAATGTTAACTACAACATTGTGCAGCCAGTATGCAATAATTAACACGTTCATGACAGATTCTGTTTCACATCCACGTTTCACACCCAGCTATTCATTTCCGTTCCATTGGGAGTTCTATAGTAGAGACAGACAGAACCATACCTCTGACTCCTTTGGATCGTGTTCGATGGCGTTTTTCAACTGAATTCACCTCCATCTGGACACACACACACACACACAGGGAGACACAATACAGGCTAGATGACAATATTCTGAACAGTGGGAAGAAGGAATTTTCAAACATGTTTTTTTAATGTTCTATCTATTGGTTAGATAGATTAGATAGACGTTTTAATGTCATGGAGTCATCAAATTGAATTTACCCTCCAGTGAAATGTAAATCTGTAAAGTTACTTGTAACAAAGGTAACTAGTAACTACAGATGCATGATAAGTGAAAGTAGGGCATTGATTATTTTTTCTACCAGTTCGGTCAGTGACAAAATCTGTCATTATTTACACTAAAAGAAACATGTGACAGTGTTCCTGTACCTGGTCGGAGCTCAGCGTGGCAGCACCTCAGTCAAATTCCTTCTGACTTGACGCTGAATCTTTTTTCCACCCCAAACAGAATTTCAGGAATCGTCTTCCACGGTCATGATCTGTAAAAACACAACAACGTCTTACTGCTGCTTACTGCTTTCCTCGAACGATGATGGACAAAACTACAACAAAAAAGGGAGCAACTGTTGACAATTTATCAGGTGGGCAAAAGCATGAGTGTATTGGGATGCTCACGTTGCTCTATATCTGCTACTCTAGATAAGTAATTGGGACTGTGTGTCTGCTTGTTTTCAAATTAGCCCCTATGCCATATTGACAGAAAAGCAGTCAAAAACTGTCTATAGGCATTGGATAGGAACGTTTGATAAAAGTGTAGCTATTTTAGTGGTAAATAAAGAACAATTTAAATAAAAAGTGAAACTGCAAAAATTACATCATCCTCCGAAGGGTTAAACTGATATGGTCATTTTAGAATATGCTAAAAATGTAATTTGCAAAAATGAAAATATGAGCTTAAAGTAAATGATTTGCTATTAGTGTAATAATATATCTGTATCTTGGTTATATCCACACATGTTCCACCCTCAGCCCAGCAGCTTGAGCTCTTGAATGCAGCAGTGGAGCGGCTCAGCTCTCTGGCTGCAGTGCAGCTCAGGAGGGTGGAGTGTTAATATAAATGTAAATTGTGGACAGCCTCGCCTGAACTCTCAGCCGGCTGCCATTATGTTTTCTCAGAATATTGAAGCTGGGTGCATCTGAGGCCGCCACTCCAATGAGCGAGCTCCAACGCAATGTACATCAAACAGAGTCTTCCCTCCCTCTGCTGGGAAGAGCTCAGCTGAAAAAAAATTAATAAATCCTCTGTCTACTTGGAAAACATACGAAAGCGTGTGCCCACTGCGTGTGTGTGTGTGTATATGATCTGCAATGTGTGCGTCTATCGCAGTGTGTGCGTCTGTATGTTCCAGCGTGTGCAGAGGATGTTCTAACCTCTCCAGTGTTTGAGTAGTATTTCCATAGCTTGTGTCCTTGCTATGCCTTTGCATATGTGTGTGTATTTTTAACATGCTCCATAGTTTTTTTTTAGATCTTTACACAGGCCATTATAAATATGAAAGGTGATCTTTAATTACTGACGCAAAAAAAATTATGTAAACTTGTGCTGTATGTGTGCGTGTGCGTGGGCGTGTGTGCATGTGCGTGGTGTCACAGTGTCCTATATGGCTGAATTCGGGTGGTGTGAAGAGAATCTTCCTGCTGTTTAGTATTCACTCCAACACCCTGCCTGTCTGGTAGAATGTGATGCAGAGCTCCATATACTGACATACACACCAGCATGTACGCACTCTAGTACAAACGCATGCAGTCACATCAAAATGACACAAATACACGTGCACGCCCATACACACATTTATGCATAATTCAGATTTTTTTGCCCATATTAGATTTTTCTTCCCCAATAGTATCTTTACATCAAGTAGAAGAGTTGGAATGGCATGAAAATTGTGAGACAACAGATGATTTTATTTTTTTTACTGTCAAATTTTTCAAATGTCCGATTTGTGCCACACGCAGCAGTTTTAGGGATAATTATTATTATCATTTTTTTTATCTACAACAATGTGGTTATGTTTTCCATTGTGTTTGTGTCCGTTTGACATTTAGCAGGATGTCTTCAAAAGTTATTGATAAATTTTATTGGTGGAAAGTTGGCCCATGGGACAAAGAACAAGTGGTTAGAAATTGGTGCACATCTGGATCAAAGGGTTAACATGCACATCGGGTTTTTTTGTAACTATTAATTAACATTGCAGGATAAGAAATTCTTTGCCATTTTGTCTTTTCTTCAGAAACTGCACAATAGATCTGAACGAAAGTTTTCAATTGTGCATACACCATGGAGGTCCTCAAATACGTTTTAAGAATTTAGAATTCTTTGTTATTAATTCATTATGCTTGATTAAATTATAATTAAGCAAAAAAAAAAAAATCTACTACTTTAGATCTCCGGGTGATGCATTTTTGATTGAGTCCCTCTTGTTCACTGGCAAAAGTTTTTCAGAAATGTGAGAATTTTTGCAAGCCAAACTTGTCAAATCAAATTCAATGTATTTAAAGGCAATGTAAGTGAAGCAGCAGAGCCTTGATCAAACATAAATCAGCCATTCATGGATACCAACATTTCATGCAGCTGGTGTGTGCCTCTAAAAACTGAATTGGGCCCAACTCACAAAAAAAGCAACAACAGCTTTCATGAGCCAGATATTGACCTCTCACCTATTTTTGCAATTCGCAACAATTTACCAACAGACTCAGCACTTGTTTACATGCGTTGTTCCAGATACATCAATATTTTTTTCACAGTGAATAAATGGATGGACCAGACTCTTTGTAGTTCAGAACCCGTGGTTGCTTTTGACCCTCCATCACTCAGCCTGTAGTCCTGTCAGAGCAGCAAGAGGGGCAAAGCGCTGTGACTGACAGCTTTAAGAGAGGATGCGGTCAAAGTGAGGCTTTAATGATCTGTAACGAGTGTATCAGATGAGGTAGACAAGGCAGGTCGTCAATGGCAACAGAGGGCCACAATCCTCTGCCGTCTTAGATTACATACAGTATGTGTGTGTGTATTCCTTACTTACTTCTTTATACTTGACATTTTATCTAGAACCGCTAATACATCCACATTTACACAAGAGCAACAAATAAGCCTTTGAGGAGATGCCTTAGTAGACAAATGTCCCATCAGCCTCAGCTGCACTGTCATTTTAATGCTAACAAGCAAATATTAACAGGTATGATATCATGGTATTACATCTTGGCAGTAAACTACATGTACACAGATCAAATCACAGCTGAGCCTGATAAAGTTCACTTTAGACTGAGTGAATTCTAGTTTGCCAAATCGGCAGTCTCAACACACCTCTGGGGGAACTACTCGGTATGCTTTGCAGTGGGTAAAAACACATCTTTGCCGTGGTCTGGACCGACGCGATACCCACAAACAGGAAATGAACAGAAACAAAGGGCCAATGAGCACAGCTGTAATAAAGTTAAAACGCTTTGATCAGTTCCATTTGGGACAGGTGTTGTCTGTTTGGCCTGGTTTATGAGCCAAGCATTTCTCAGTTGTTCATTTCCCAAAATGTTTCCTTAAGCTCAATACATTGCAGCGTTATTGCTTCTGTGACATTACAAATAGCAACCTTATGGATGTCAAAAAAGATAAACAAATTTGTTTGCTCCATAACTCAAACTCCTGCTTTTCCGGAGGGCATCAGGGGCTCATTTTTTCAGTCAAATTACCACAATACCCCAATTCATATCATTTATCACTTTGGCCCTATCTATGGTAAAAATGTGTTTTCTCTTGCTGCAAACTGTACCACGAAATCCTCCTTGATGACCTTTGATTTTGGCAAACGATGATTCCAAAATTATAGAAACAGTCAGTAGATGCATAGTGAGAGATGGAGGTGTGAAAGCACCCTTAGGTAACAACATAGCTTTTCCTCTGGCGCCACCCTCAGGTCAAGCTATATTTGTTGCCCCACGAGTGGTAAGAATCTAAGAATATTGTCGTGCCATGTTTCATCCTTGCAGTATTTTTCTGGTGTCTTTCTGCGACGTGAGTATTAGACTCTGGTATCACGCGCTCTGGTGTGACTCACTGACAGAACCACACAGTATGCCGCACAATCTATATCATACTAAGTAAATCTGGTGGCCTAAATTGAAGACTCTTTGGTCTGTTTCATTCAACTGCAGAGCCAATCTATCCACTAAGTTGACATCTTTGTAATATTATCTTTAGAAAATAATTTATATTATCTTCGTAATTCTAAGGGTTGACTCTGATTTTCTTCAAAAACAAGAGTGTACTCTGTGACACTCGTTCCGCATGTGCATCACGCTGCCTCCAGTGTGTGGGCTTTCAAAGAAAATAATAGGGGCGGCTGTTTTACGTGCATATGACACCAGTGTATTTTGCCCTTTAGTCATATTATGAATATAAATTTTCATTCATTTTGACAAATTCAAAAACATTTCGCTCGGATATCAGAGACATTTCAGGTAACGGCAAGGCCGACGGCGACGACATCAGAGGAGGTCACAATGAGTGAGGCACTTTAACAAAGATTTGTCACTAATCACAGTACTGGTCTGGATTTCAGCTCTCAGGGAAGCATTCACAGAGACCAGTCAAGAGGAACCCTGAGACACATGCACACACACGCTTCCTGAAGAACACGATCTGCCTATGGTGACACATATACATGGGTGTTTGCAAATACATCATATGGGTATGTGTTCTTTATTTTGTGTGTGCCTGCGTAAGTGTGTGTGTTTTTACTCTATGAGTCATTCAGTTCAGAGATCCAGAATAGAAAGTGGATGACGCCTTTCTCTATCTTGTTAGACCACCTCATCAATAAAACATTGAGACTCTCTCTCTCTCGCTCTCACTCACTTTCTCGCTCACTTTCTCTCTCTCTCTCCGTGTGTGTGTGTGTGTGTATGCACAGCTAACTTCCATGATAAGAATGAAATAATTAGATTGATAGGCGCCTTGGCCGAGGTCTTGATTTGATAAAGTACAGAGACAGACAGACGGATGGGCAGGTAGGTAGTTCAGTTGAGGTTGCCGTGGTTGAACTTGACTTTTTCTTCCGGAAAATGGAGCTACATAATTTTTCCACAATTAAAATAATTGTGCTTTAAAAATATGAATCCTTCAAAATTGAAATTCTCATATTATGTGCCTGCACATAACAATTGTAAATAAATATGCTGTCTTTCACACCTTAGGATCTTTTGGAACTTCATTTCATTCCAAGGAAACAAAAAAACAGAACTGGAACCAGACCAGAACTCTATGTTCTGAACCATTTTAATTGCTACTCCGTGGTAGACACGCTCTGATTGCTCAGGTGCTGCTGGGTAGAGCTCGCAAGGAATACTCTCACATTTTAGATGTTGGTATAATTTCCATAATCTTCATGGTACTTTAAGTGCAATGGGAATAAAAGCAAGGAACTCCCTGAGGGAACCAAGTAGTTCCTTCTCAGGGTATTTTTTGGTAAAGTATTTCCTAACTTTAGGAATGAAAGCAGCACCTTACTGTCCTAAATGTACAGTATGTACCAATGTACAAGTTTTTTTTCTCACCCTTAAATGAGCCTCAAGACAGAGCTTGTGTGGTCCTGCAGAATCAATGATCAGTGAAGAGTCTAATAAGTCATATATTGTTTACAAATATCCCTCATAGTCTGTCAAAAAACTAAAGTGTCTTTTCTCTAGTTGTAGATTGTACTCAAAAGTTTATCTTGTGTCTTGTGGAGCGTCGTTCAAAACCATAAATATGAGACCCATGTTGTGAATTCTAAAGCACAGAGAAAGCTCAGACCTCTGTTAAGACTGAGCAATTATCTGCTTTTGTCATTTTGGGAAGAAGAATGTTAAATCGTCATCTGGACTGGCGTCAAAATACAGTTTTGGTTGTGCGCTCCTACAAACAAATTTGGCTGTGCCAGCGGGTGGGAAGCAGTCAGTGAGTTTCCATGCACCGTTGCTATCGAGCAATAGTCATAGCTCGATTTGGCCAAATAGCTCGATTATGTCATTGTCCCTGTATACCCGGATGTGCCGGGAAGAATTGATCTATTTGATGGAAGTATGTCTCCATTCTGGTAGATGGCTTTGTACTCCCTCACAGCTCAAACTTTTTTCCTGTAGACATTCTGCGTCAAATACAAAACAAGTTGGCAAGTGACGTCCCTGTCGAACAAAATTAAAGAATAGACAGAAAAACAGACACGGTTACAGCCCTGTACATTTGGCACGTTCTCCAGGTTCTCTCTTTTGGTACAAATGAGATGCACGCTATCTGTAAAGTTTATAGTGATGACTAAAGACAGAAAAGGACGCCATGAGCCCCCGCAGTGTTCCAACTAACTAACAGAAATTTGAAAGTAAACTTTTCAATGCACAGACCAATGTTTAAAATAAATTAACACTTTGAATGAATCTGAATCTGTTTAAGACGAGGACAGTCATTTATGCTAAAAATTGTATATTTTAAGCAAAGCAAAGATTTAAGCAAAGTTTTTAACAGATTGATCAATGATTACAGCAACCTATAATATCTGTTTACTAGATTGAGCACATATGCAAACCTACAAAAATCATAACACAGTGTTTGAAGTGTTACATTTTTGGATTCAGCTTCACTGAATTCAATGCAGATGCTTATATTTCTCTCTTTTTACCCAAAGACAACTTTAAAATGTGCTGACGCACTGGATATTTTTGTGAAAATAGGTGTAAAAGAATTTAAGCTCTCTCATTGGTCAATCATTCTTCAGCTGCTGCATTTTAAAAAACTGTGTACATTATTTTGTGCCTTGAAATGTAGCCTTAAATTGACAACCATAAATACAGCATGTGCGTCTTGTTAACCTCATATTGTATAATTTTCAAGGATAAAATACAAAGCCATGTTGTTATTTTCACGGTGGTCTTTATTTCTTTTTATTCCTTTCACTCCTCTTGTCCTCTCTTAACTATGACAAGTCACAACAACAAAGTCTGTCGCAGACACAGCACAAATGCATTAAATTGTACTGCAGAAGAATCTTGCGCTATCGCACGGCGGTTCATGCAGAAGTTCAACGTTCGACGTGTTTGAAGCTTTTTTTCGTTCAACCATGTTTGTTTTAGGTTATTTAACTCCTTAAACTGAGACAGCATGAACTTTGTCTCCTTGTCCGTCCAATAATGTGTTGTTTTCGTCCTATCACCTGTTGTGATGAGACCTACTGTGAGCTGTTTGACTTCCGAGTTCCAGGTCTAACCTACGGAACAAGCACAGAACGCCTAGGCAAATTTTGGTCCGATTTAAGCATTTACATATCTTAGTAAATCTCCAACTGCATTATCTAGGTAAATTAGTCCGACATTAAAAAACTCAACTTGCTACGTTTTCAGTTGGACTGACATGTTTACACATATTTAAAAGTCCGGTTTTAGCTGGACTGAATTAATAATTCACTTTTTCCAAACTTCCTGTAAACCTACAGAGTGAGGTCCTACGACAGCGACCCCTACTGGCCGGTCTAGGTGCCTGCATGGAAGTGGGCAGGATTTGGCGAGATAGCTCGTGTGTCTGATTAGCTGACGGTGGCTGTGATTTTTGATACGAGCTGGGAATATTAAAGCTTTGTAAATGATGAATTAAGCTGCACTATTGTGGGTCGAACTCCTGACTGCTGATTTATGGATTAACAATATATTATGTTGTAGTGTTGTTAAGTTCCACCGAGGAGCCAAACCTTATGAGAGATTTATATGCGTGTCTCAACTAAATCTGATTGTAATTTGGCAGTTTATCTAAAATATGCCATGTGTACAAGAATTTTTCAGGCTCAAAATATGTCATGTACAAAATTAGCAAATATTGGATGAAACTTGTAGGAGCTAATAGTGATTAATTATGAGTCAGGAAATGAAAGGAAAAGCTGCTTCCAGACAAAGGTATTTCTCAGACTGGAGCCTGACTTTCTTAAACATTTTATTGAAATGTCTAAAAAAGCTCCTGAGACACAGATTTTTCATTTTAATTCTGATTTGTGAGATTTACCGTCACTGTGATGCGTTTGGAGACAGGTGTTGTTGGTGTTTATCTGTGACCAGCAGTGTGTGTGAATGACCAAACGTGGGCTGAGGTTGTTTAATATTGTCTGTCATACACTGAGTGTGTGTGGAAATATTGTTAGGCTACAGAGCAGAGTTTGTTTTCTCCCAGCATCTGGAGGGATGACTGATTGCTCCCAGTCTCTCTCTCTCTGGCTCTCTTAGTCAGGACTCTTCATTTTATTACTTTTCATCTGACCTTTCCTCATCTCAGTGTTTACAAGGCAGCTAAACAACTGGGCTTCCAGGAGAGAAGAAGAGAGTCCAGGTCAAAGAACCAGGAGTCAATGATTACAACAAATAGATGCAAGCCCAACAAAACCGAGTGTAAAGAAACCAGATCAAACAAAACCAGGTCTTGCACAACCATTCGTCCAACATACACACAGGTCCAACAAAATCAGACCTAAAGAATCCAGATCACGCAGAGCCGAAGCTCACGGAAGAGACACGCCAGCTGTTACAAATCATAAACAAAACAAAGAAATCAGACAAGAATTACACAGATAAGACAGAACTACCAGATCTCACCAAATCTAACACAGCTAGGGTCTTACAGAACCAGGTGTAAAGAATCTCGATCAAACAGAGCCAGGTCTATTTTGAACAAAGTCTAACACAAAAGTGGCAGAGTCCAGATCAATACACAACCAGTCTCTCTTCCATGGTTTCACAGGACTCTAAAAATTACAATAGAGTAGGTGTTGTCATTTTTTTTTCACTAATATCATGCAGAAGTATATTTGTACTTCACTGTTACTTTTCTGTACAGATTTACAGCCCCTTAATTTCACTAATGTTCCGAAGAAGTAGTAGCACCTTACTACATTTAGGGCTTTGATTCCCTTTTAAATATTTCCGTGGAAATACTTTTATTTTCCTGAAATTTGACTCCAGTAGCTAGCCGAAGTGCTATTATTTACTGATATCCACTGTGGAACGGCTGTTGACGATTGAAATACCTTGGATGATTACCTTCACAGGGACACACTGGTACAAAAGAAAAGAAAAACTGCAAAAACCGCAGTGCAGGAACACACAAAATGACATGTACCCTACATTCACCCTGCAGGTCTTAATGCCCATTCCATTTTTTTCCAGCCTCTTTGTATGTCCATTCTTACACGTCAATATAATAATACCTTTGCGTACGTGATTTAGCCCTGAAATAATCCATATGTACAAATCAGCTTTTACTTGATCAGATGATCAGAAAGAGATAGCAGCACGCAGAGATGCTTTCTGAAGAAACATTTGAGATCCATAATGACTTAACTATATTTTTAGGATGACTATAGTTTAAGACTGATAAGGGCACTTGTTGCAGCTCGGACATAAACAACAATGATTACTGCTACTTGGGGTCACAGAGGTGTTTGAATGCACTCAGCGTTGGTTGGATTTTGTGGTTGAGATCGTCCAATTAAGGTAATTTATTGTCAACGTCCTTCATATGTGGACAAAGTAAACGAATGTGGCATTTTATGACATGCAAGTCAGAATAGCAAGGATGTTCTATTTGAGTTTTTAAAAGCAAGGCTGGTGTCAACAGTAAAAAAAAGTAATCCAAACATATGCAGGGATTTTTCTATTTCCTTTAAAACTTCAAGGATTGGCTCCTACATTTAATGAGTTCTTCTGTGGACCAGGCTCCACCCCTCCACCACTAACCTTTTGGCAAAATCAGTTCATAAAATTTTCAGTAATCTCGCTAAACAAGAAATAAATAAAAACATAACGGAGACGAGGAAAGATGCGGTATCAACGCAACTCGCATGAGTAACACATCCCTCCCTTTTCCCTCCGTCCCATTCTCAAACAAACAAAAACCAAACAGAAACTTGTCGTAAAGTTCGCAAAAAGCCATCCCCAAGTGTGAACGCCCAAGTGTCCAAATGTTGGCTCTGTCTGTGAGTACTGTGCTGCCGCAACCAACATTTAGAGATGACTGGTGTTAAAGGTAAACCCCACAGTGCCCACCATCACTGCTCGTATTTTGAAGGTCAACAGAGTTCACAGTTTAAAAATATCAACAGTGAGCTCCCAGGAGGAAATGTAGAGACCCGGTGCGCAATATTTATCTTACATTTAAATATTATCTTGGATAGTTCCTTTAAATACAATACACATAATTTTGATACCTGATTGACATGTGATGCATGTGTAAGATATGTGAGTAACATTTCCATTCCTATACTATAAACACGCTGTGTGGACGACTGTATTCTCAGTTCATCGTGGTGCCTGTACAGTACAGTAAAAGATACGTTAACGCAATAGAAGAACAATTACTGATAACTTAACGAACATAGAGGCTGTGATAATATAATAATTCATTAGAAATTATGTTATTTTACTATTGTATTATTTAAACGCACAATTTACTTGTGAACAGGTAAAATTATACTAGAATATTATAGATCAGTAATGCTGTGAAACCATAGAGTTGTTTTATAGATATTTTTGAGAATTATGAGGGGATAAACTTAATAAAAATGCACGTTTAAGTCAATATTAAGTAGCACAAACCCCTTAGTCCAGCACAGGAGTATCATTGGGATAATATAGAAACACTGTTACACTCTAAATCCCTGTAGTAATATAAAACATTACACACACCGTGATCCCAGCATGGATAATCATATTCTAAGGTACATTAAGGTCACAAGCCTATACACTCACTACAGAGAACATTACACGCTCCAGTCCACTCTGGGGAAAATGTACAGAAATATGACAAGAATATTCTGGAGTACTCGGGCAACATTTTAAGACCTTCAGGTGATAATGCAGATCTTTTTTTTTGAATAAATAGTTCAGACATGTAGGCTTAGAGATAATCTAAAGGTGCCATAAGGTCACTAAAGACTCACTCCAGCTCACCCTTGGAATATCACACATATTAAAGGAACGCTAAGTACCACAGACTCACAGCCACAGAAACACTAATGCTGTGCACCGAAAAAATATAATACAGAATAGTTGAAAAGTACACGATGTAAGTAAGACCATGTGCTACCTAGGAAGCACCGAGTATCCTCAGATCGCAGCAGAAAATATAGCAGAAAATATTTTTTATAGGCTGCTACACTGTACACATAGATGAGACAATGCTACAGTGATGCCTATTATACGATACTGCGTGTCTGTATAGTATTGCAGAGATATAAGAGGAATACGATAGCAGCAACACATGAGACACTATGGGAATATTATAGGAACACCACAGGAGCCGGTGTCATCAAAACAATTGGAACATACCGACACACCACAGGAATATTATTGCAATATTAGAGCATGCTAGAAGAGACACCCAAACTCAGGAGAGCCAATTAACATACTGACACACTGTAAGAATGTCATAGGGATGACTCTATATAGGCCACTGTAAGACACTCAACCCACATGAAGAGGATCCACAGGACAGAATGTCACCAAAAGTCAGCAGACAACACAGGAACATTAAAGCGACATGACAACGGCACCAGAGCAGACAATGTCCCGGTAGAGCCGCATACTGAGGGACACGGAGAGCCTGCAGGAGCCCAGGGGTGGACACACACATACCAGAGGAAGATTACAAAGAAAAGGACTGACAGAAAACACAATGGAAGACAAAGAGAAACATACTGAAATGGCGATGACGGAGACTCTTCTCTCTTCTGCTCTTTTCTCTTCTTCCTTCCCTGATCTGGTGGGAAAGTCTGCAGCCAGCCAGCCTCCTCTCTCTCTCTCGCTCTCTCTCTCTCGCTCGCTCGCTCTCTCTCTCTCTCTCCCTGTATTCTCTTTTCTCCTCGCTCTACCTACACCTTCCTGCGCTCTCTGCGTCTTGCTGCTCTCTCTCTCCCTATCTCCGTCAGGGTCTCTCTACCCGCCTCTCTCTCTTTTGTCGGTGTGATATCTGGCCATGCCTTTACTGGCGGTGAGAGAGATGGATGGAGGAGAATGAGGAGGAGGAGGAGAGCGAGGAGGAGGGGGAGCGAGGGAGACCCAGACAGGCCGGAGGAGGGAGGCGAGGAGGATGATGATGATGAAGATGGTGGAGGGAAAGGCAGACACTGCAGCAGCTGAAGAAGAAGGCGGGTTTACCTCTCTCTCTCTCTCTCTCTCTCTCTCTCTTTGTCCTTTG
>OMNV01010794.1:0-114707 GCA_900303265.1 Brotula barbata | reverse complement strand
AAAGGTGCAGCATACAATAAAATTCCAGTCATCCAGCAGGGGCCACAGTGGCCAACTGTTGCCCCCATGTGGCTATCTTTTATAGCAATCAATCATTCATGGCTATATTATAATTATATAATAAGGGACCATTCCAGTCCCAGGCTGAGCGTGGTCATTTCTGCGTGGGTATGACAGTTTCCTCTCAGCTCCAAAGACATGCATCTTAGGTGAATTGGAGTATCGAACGCCCATAGGTGTGAATGGGAGTGTGATTGAATTGTCTGGCTCTCCGTGTCGGAGTGCATCCCAGTGATCAGTGGGTGAACCCTGCCTTTCACCCAATGAACACTGGGATACGCTCCAGCCGCACCATGACCCTGACAAGGATAAATGTTAAAGATATGTGATTATTGAATAATAATCAATCATGTGTGCATAAAATGTGTGTAATCTCCTGCTACATTGCACACTTTATTGCCCAATCATTTCAAATCAGAACAAGTCAAATGTCAATTTTTACAAGACTAGACTTGACATTCAATGACATAGATTGAGTATGTTTTGACTCTGGAAAAGTTTGTATTTTTACTTGGAATAGTCACCTAAACAGCAACAAAAAGGCTTATGGAAAAAAAATAAAAAAAATAAAAATGAGCCTCAGACGAATTATTATGATGAAATGTTTTAGAATTTCTTTATTATTCTTTTGTTTTCTAAGGATCAACAATTTCTCAGAAACGTTGTAGGAATAGTATAGAAATAGTTTGTAAATATATCATGATTTTCTCAAGACGTCCTCTCCAGTTTACGTGCAGCTTTCAGGCAGAAAATGAGACGCAAATTCAATTAAAGGTAAAATTGCAAGATGCCCTTGAGGGTTAAGGAATAAAGAGTCACATGACGACTCCTGACAATCTGCGTGAGGTTACAACACCTCCTTTCTTTCATTTCTCTCTTATTTCTGCTTTGCACTGTTAAATAAATTCAATCTTCCAGTCCATACGTTTGTGTGTCTCTCCTTTTTTGTCACAGAGCCGGGCTGTGACAAATCGGGACTCATCCAGGATAGTCTGGGATTATCTGGATTTGTTCCAGATTTCTTTGAATTGGATTTTACTCTTGTCTCTTTTCAGTTTGCAGATGTTGGTTAGGGACAAATGGAGACGTGTCCAAATTGAAATATGGTCTTCTGCAGCTATGGGTTAAACAAACAAAAAAACTCTTCTTCTAGAGTAAGAAACTGAAGATGTCATATCAGGTAAGTCATGGAAGCAAACATCATGGAACAGGTGTTGTGCCGAGGTCCAACTCCCACGCAGACCGACTCCCCTTTGCACGAGCGTGAATCTCACAAGTACTTGTTAGTTTCCACATGGTTGGATAATTTTTCTCTTTTAGTGTCTGTTAATCGTTAATCTTTCCCTTCACCTTTCAATCCACAAGAGCACCAAAGATAAAGGATGCGCTCTCCCAAAGCTATCATGTTCGATGTCACAGTGGCATCAAGGAGAGGTTGTTTTTCCAACTGGCAGTGAGAGGAAAAAAAACACAAATCTTAAGATCACCATTTTAATATGTGTTTCCTAATCTGGATAATAAATCTGGACGGAGGGATTTAAAGTAAAGATGTAAATGTGGCCCTTATGTTTGTGCCACAGATGAAGCAGTTTGCCTGTAAGCTGGAGGTGTGTAATGTTTTCTTCACACATTTACATAATTAAGCAGTGGTTATGTAAACACATCTTGACTTACATAAACCAAGGAAGAGACCTGTGGATTAGATTCTGAGAGGGGAACCTCAGATTAACCTGTCTGTCAATAGGACAACATGATGGATGTCTGATTTGATTTGAGTAAAATTTGCTGATGAAGCAGGGGAGCTAGTGAAGCAGTGAGAGCTGCATGTTTGTGACTGGAGGGGCGTCCCTGCAGCAGATCCTCCCAAAGGTGGAAGCAAGCAGCAGAAAACGACAGAAAATGAAAGAAGAGGTCGAGGAAGGAGTCATTTGGTCAATCTCACCTGGACCTCTGAGGACACAGAGGTGAGGCTGATAATGATGAGGAGGGCAGAGAGGAAGAGTTAAAGAACGAGGAATGAACAACCAAAGGGGAAAGACAGGAATACATACTTAATGACAAATGACAGATAAATGCCAAATTCATCACCGTACGTGCTGAGAGCTTAAGGTCAATGAGAGAAGCTCTGTGTATGTGTGTGTGTGTGTGTGTGTGTGTGTGTGTGTGTGAGTGTGTGTGTGTGTGTACATGCACGTCTGTGTTCAGTAATGTCATTAATAACCCTCGGTGTGAGGAGCTTCAGAAAAATTATCCAGATGCTGCTGTATGTTGTGTGTGCCTCGGTGTATGATTGTATGGATTGAAGGATGGACGGATTGATTTTGGTACGTGTGTGTTAGTCTGTGTGCATGTGTGTGTTCTGTTACCGCACGACTGTCAGATCACATCACCTCAAATCCTCGGTGGTACCATGGACACCCTGAGGGGAGCACTGTTGGCTTAGTGCTGTGTCTTCACTGCCTCAGAATTTAAATGACGACCTAATATCCACTCATTTGTGCATTTGCCTGTAAAACATTCTGATTTACATTACATCAGTTAGAGAATCTTAATGATAACCGGCTAACTACGGCCAAAAAGGTTATGATGTTGCTGTGGATGACAGTGTGTGATGATCCATGTGTGTGATGTGATAGCAGTCTTTTTGGAACCACCAGCTATAGCATTAGGGATTCCTTCCTGTTTTCAACCTACCACATCCTCTGCAGCGTTGAATTTTTACAAAACAGGTTGTTGGATTTCTTCCCACAATTTTGGCTGATCGTGGTTCAGTCAATAAGCTGTCAAAATTCATCAATGAAAGACAGAGCCACAATTGGAGAACTAATGGGCCTTGGTGGAGATATGAGCTCCTGTAATTGATAAAGTAATGCTTACCTCCACCAAATAAGTTATATCATCATTCATCTCTGTTTTTGGCAACCACACAGAACCCTGTGAACAGAAAGGTGGATTATTCTCTTGTTGGTGTTAAAAAGTTTCTGCAGGACAACAAGGACATCAGATCTGTTATGGTAGAAGTTTGAATGAAGGAATGACGCAAAAGCACAGGGAATCCTTTTTATTTATGTTTCCTTGTCTCCATTTTACAACTTTGGCGTGTGGGATGGGTAGCTTTATGTCTTTATGTGAAGAGGATTGATGTGTTGTTTGTACAGGAGACTTACAGTATGTCAGTTAATAAGGGAGACTGGGAAAAACAACGGAGGGGGGTGGAGTCCCCCTCTGGCTGTGGTGTTGGGGCGCCTTTCTTTAAAGCATTTAAGCACCAGTTGGTTGAGATTGATCACGGTTGAAATTAAAAATAATTTGGTCAATTGTAAAAAAAAAAAAAAAAAAGTGAACTTTTACAAATTATTTGATAAAAATGTTCAGGAAAAAATTATATTGTGAAAAAAAAAGTAAAAGACAATCATATTCAACATAGGCGCCAACAAATTAGCTTTGTTAGATAAATTATATGCTGTGATTCAGGTCTCTAATTCATATGAGTACAACAATAATAACAATAATATATTGATACATAAACACACATATATAAACATGTCCAAACGCATTGTCTGCCCACCGAGCAGCTACAGTCCAAATTTAAGTCCACTAGGACTCCACTACTTAGAGCGAATTACACTTAAGAAATAATATTTTTACATTACATGCCATCTGAATGAATATTTTAAAGACATATCCTATAAGTACACGTCTTGCAGTGATGGACCAGGATCTGTGACAGTTAAATGATTATTGGTCAAAATGAAGACTAGCTGGACTTTCCAGTCGATTCTTTTGTCCACATGTATTGCCTACCTCCCTACATGTATTTTTCTTATGTGCTATAGTGCAGGGCAATGTCACAAACTCTTCAAAGAAATTTGAACACAGTGCTTCTCTTTTCTATTTTCATAATGAGGCGTAGAAGCGGTTCACACTACACAATGTCACCATAGATGCCGGTTTTCTTTAGCAGGAGTTTCCGTTGAGGTTTAACCACAATGAATTCAGCCGCCTACATTATACACCAAGATGCACACCCTAAGATGATGTCTTTGCTGATGTACGCAAGTGAAGAAAAGTTCAGACAAAGTGAAGGTGAAAGTGTTTCGCTGGTACGGAACATCAGTTGTTCAAATGAACCACACACAATTTTCAAGTTCTCCACAATTATCTCGTTATCACAGGAAAACGACTTTTGTTATCTCGAGATAACGGCATTAAAAGAATAATTGCGACGTGGCCGTTCTTGGCTTCTCGGTATTGTAAGCGGTAGAATAACAGTATGAAATACAACAATACCCATGAGCCTTTGCTCTGTGCACTATAGAGAAGAGAATGAGGACAATGAAGAACTTTTGAACTGAAGTCTGGCTGTGAATGAGTTACTTTAGTAATGTTGCAGTTTGAGTAAAGATGTCCATTCATTAATTTGAATGCTGTCTGGTTCATTTTTGAAACTTTCAGTGCTACTTTTATGGATTTTAACCCATTCAATCACTTAAGCTTGAGAGGACATTTTTTTGATGAAACAAATTTTTTTAACGATCACTATGAAGAGAAAAAAACCCCAAAAACATGAGATGAATAAGGGGACTGTTCACTCTCTACCCACTGAGGGGTACACTGGGTAATTATCATGGAGGGAGTGGGGGATAGTTATTGTCCTTACTCGGTAAGTCTCTCTCCAAGGTCATGAAAGCTGTGGCCCCATGGTGCAGATATTTCTGTAAGGCCTTCAGTGGGGGTCATAAATTCACCGGTAAAGGTCAAACTGTACACAACACTGACATGGAAGCACAAACTCCTCTTGTGTTACCAGCAGTGGTTCAGTGTGAAGCTGTGACCCCAAGTCAGTTTTCTTCTGTTTTTTCCTGCTAAATCATGACGTACAGTGTAAATTTCACAGTGAATGGTGAAGATTTATCACTGGAAGTGCAGTGTATCTTACGGATACACTGGCTTTGTAAAACACTGGCAAACATAAAAGCTTCGCAGATGTGATTTAATTATGGAAATATGTAAATGAGACAGGAAAACCACTCCAGATTTAATGAGGCGTGAGCTAGCCATTTTATTGTTTTTGAGGAAGTTAACATGGTTAACTGCATTGAAAGTCATACAATACAATAAACCTCTGAAGCTTTGTGAGAGGTCCCTCTCCATGTCACAGAGAGAAAGCTGTAGGAATATACGTACAGTATATCTTATTGGCAAGTAGATATGTTTTAGTAAGTACATTCTCCTCTACCAGGAACTCATGTACAATATACATGTTAAAAAATATAGTTTGTTTGTTTGTTTGCATTGTGATCACCGTGTTTCCTTTTTGTTCAGGATGACAGAATTCACATTTAAGTGTAACACGTTCTTGAATGGCGGTGGAACCAAAGAGCACTGTTTGACTTTTTTTCATAGCCATCACATACACACAGGCGTATGCATAGAAGGCACGTCTATGCATCTTAATTGCTTACATGATACAGTTTTCGTAATCTGGGAAGAAATAATAAAAAATAAAGACCAAGTACACGACAAGCACATGACAGGCAGCAAACACACACGCGCACGCACATACACACACACACACGCACGCACGCAAACAAAACACAACAGGCACGCCACTAACTGTTCGACAAGTACAAACCCAAACTTTAGACAGCACATTACAGACTACATAAGATCTCAATGAATGGTTTTCCCTCAGGAATAACAGAACACGATGTTAGCAAATCTTCCACTGAGCTGAGTGCATTTACATTAGGAGGACGCAGCCCCGAAACACTGATTTCACACAAGAGGAAGAAGCTGTTCAGTCCTGATCGGTGGGTTGGTGACAACTGTCCCTCGAGGCAACGAGAAGAGCTGCTTCATCCTGTTGTCATTTCATAGATTCTGAGTTCAATGACTGCAGTTTGTCAAGGCAAAGCGACAGCGAGCAAGGCTCGATAAAGAAAACACTCAGGCCACGTGTGAAATGCAGCAGGTGAGTGATGATGTCGGTCTGGGAGGCATCTGTCCCTAAATACTGCAGCTGATGGTGTAATGTTGGTTAAATGGTTCAGTTTGATTACACTGAAAGACAAGAAAACGCTTGTGGTTGGTGGGTCGCCGCTGAATCAGACCCCCACGCAGAAACCTGTGTGCTGTGTGTGCACGCGTCTATATATGAATAGACATGTTCAGAAAAGTGTGATTGCTTCTTAAAAAGGTGACTCCTAAAATTAAGTACATGTGGTGCTCAAAATAGGCAATGGTACATGATAGGCATTGTCTTTAAAAAAGAACATGAAAAAACAGAAATAAGATAATATGCACGTTAAAAAAACAAAACATTAAAAAACAAAACGTTCCGGCAGCCGTGCGTCCGTGCCTGCTAGTTCAACTGAGACATGCACAACCTCAAATCGAAAGGTCGGCATGTTAACTCTGACAGAAGTGCAGGCATGGTGGGGGGTGACAATCAAACGTGTGTCCCCACTCGCAGGAATTCTTTTCCAAACACCGTGGTAGATGATTCAGAAATCCATCGCGTGTATCAAGGCTCGACTGTAAGTGTGATGCTGCTGAAAAAGTGCAGCGTTAAGGACGTTCGGCTTGAGCACAGGAATGGTAACTAAGGGATACAGAGTATCCCCAAAAAAAGCCACAAAGATAAACTTATGCACTTAAACAAAATGTAAATTCATACTCTGAACAACCTGAATGAACTTGGTTTTTTCTCAGGAATTCAGGTTTGGAATCAGTGAATTAGGAATCAACAGTAAGTATGGTAATACACTACAATGCCAATAAATTCTTCATTCAGAAACGTTATACTATATAACACAGTGAAAACGAGACAATTGCTGGAAATTTTGCCCCACTTTTCTCCACATATATCTATCCCCTGCTGTTAATCGAGAGGACATTTTTTTTTGATGAATCTAAAAATTTGAACGATTGCCGTTAATCCAGTTTATCCTTTAAAGGATTAACGAGCCAAATGGAAACTTTTAATTGGCTGAGAAATGTGGCCATTTGTGGTTTTGGCACATGCCTTTTTCTCATCGCTTTCCTTCCATCTACAATCAATCCACATAATTTTCCTTTGGTTAATAAAAATATTACATACAAAAATGACAGATGAGCAAGAGGTTAGCAAGAATTTTGCCTCTGAGGAGAGCGCTCACTTTGCAGCCCTTGTTGGGGTGAGTTGAAACTCAAAGTGTGGTTTAGTAGGAGATTTAGCATGTTAGGCTTCTCAAAGGCTCTTCTGAGGATCACAGTGGTTTAGGATAGAATAGAGGGCAGGTGTTCGTGTTGAATGAGTGAGAGGAGCAGGAGGAGGAGGAGGAGGACTCTGGTGACTGCTCTCTCTAACAAATCGTTAAGGATTTTCCATCATTTCATCTCGTCACGGTCAAGTCTCAGGCGTCAAGGTGTGGCTGGCGAAAAAAAACTCTCAGGTATCAGGATCCTGAGGGAGAAACAGGGAAACACAGCTTTGAGCTAGGAGGTTAAAGTGATAAGATTCTACAAAATGTGATGATTTTTGGAGAAATTGCTTCCAAGTTGGGTCACCCACATGTTTTATTTTGTGATCTAGCCCTCAAAATAAATGCTTTTTAGCTAAAGAAAATAAATCCATGAGCTCCTGGACTTGCAATATTTCTTCTAACAAAGGATGAGTTCATTTTTCATTTTCGCTTGAAAGATTCTTTTTTTACGTTGGAGCATATTTGGCCAGATGGACAGTAATCTGGTACTATGCAGAAAAAGCCTGCATTGAACTACAGAAAACAAGCCATGGTGGAACACACTGAAAGTTAGGAGTTTAATTAAAACAAATATGCTGACTGTTGCCTCAATATATTTTTAAACATTTTCTGATGACATTTTACCCTGAAATGTCTGTATTTTTCTTGGATTACTACCCAAAAGTAGCTTTCTGGTGCCTTCCCACATTCGTTAGTTGCCCCATAACTTGAAGCAGCTGAGAGAATGTGATGGCGACATACCCAAAATATAAGGTGTTCAATTATTATAGCAAAACACAGTTGTATTTTGGAGACGTGTTTAGAGTTCCAACCAGGTAAGTGGATACCAAATCTCCCCCAAAAGGCTCCAACTTACAATTAAAAATGTGACCGAGTTCAGACATAATTACCACATCCAAAAGTTTGAAAAATTTTACAATGTTCACCTCATGAGCACCGTGTTATCATCTTTACCTGGAACAGGTGGAGAACTGGGGTCAAAGCTGAATCTCATCTATAGCTCTTCTGCTGCTGCATCAGACCCACATTTTCATACACTCTAGAGCTCTCCTCCCTCATCCTGACACACACACAAACACAAACAATCATGAGAAACTTCTTGGGGGCAGACGTTAACGCTCAAACGACTTTTTGCGGCGCCCCAACTGGTGCCATGACTCACTCTGTGCAGGTGGGAGTCGGGATTGGAGTGCAAGGAGGCAAAGGGCTCTGCTCTCCTCCAGTCAAGTCAGACAAAGAGTACTTAATGTTGGTGTACTCACGCCCTTTAATCTTACTCTTCTGCAAAACATAATAATGGAGAGGAGACAAGAGGAAGAATAAGAGACAAAGACAGAGTCTTCACTCAGCATGTTTACAAACACGTTAAAGCTTCTTATTCCACCTCTATTAAGGAAGTAGGTGCTCAAAAGAACAGATCTAGACTTTCAGATCAGCGCACAGTAGATAATGGCATTTTGTGAGTTTCCTGAATAAGTCATGTATATTCAGTGAATTACGTAATCTACTTGCATACACTCCAAAAGTCTTTTTTTTTAAATAATCAAGCAGTTAAACATTTTTCATCTTTATTAATAAATCATCGCCACTGTTTACTAGGACTGTGCGGTTTTGCCAAAACGATACATTGAAGTCTCTGAAAAATATTGGGATTTCAATTGAAAACATTAACAAGAGAGAGAGGGCTCTAACTGAGGTTTTGAATCAGTACATCGCAACGTGTCTGCACGCTCAGTTTTAAGGGGAAGAGTTGCTGTGAACCACACACCTGTTCCTCTTCTATGCGTCTCTGCAAAGTTTCTATGTAATGCTGTACAGCCATGTAGATGAATCTGTACTGAGCCTCTGTCTGCACCATCCCAGAGCGCTGAGAACGAACCATCTGGATGGTCTTTGGCACGTCAATGTCACAGTCCACCCCTGTAAGAGAAAACAGCGTTATTTGCACCAACAAGTGCTGATTTCCACGTTTGACTGTGTAATATCTGACATACTGGACATCCCATATTAGTTCTATATGATTTGTAAGTTCATATAAGTTCACCTTTTTCTCTGATCACGTCTATGAGGATGTCAATCACTATAAACGTTCCTGTCCGCCCGATGCCTGCACTGTGGAGAAGAAGGGACAATTTTTGAGGTCATGCTTCGCCATGCTGTCCCACTGATAACGGTGTGTATTTGCATGTGTGTATGGGCGGGAGGTTTGTGACTTTTGCACCTGCAGTGTACTGCTATAGGTCCAGCATCCAAAATGTTCTCCTGTTTCAGATTAACCTCCTCTAAGAAGTCTAGTACACCACCAGGGTCAGTGGGGACTCCGTGGTCCGGCCAGGTCCGGAAGTGGTACTGCCAAACTGTGCGCTCTGTGTTGCCCTAGAACACCACAGGTTAAATGTAACATACATGACTTAACACAAGACAATGTGATCGCAACGACTTTATCACCACTGAGCTTCTCAATACCAGATGCTTTTAAATTACAACGTCACAGAATTTAAAGCGATACCTTAGGACCTAGACTTGGAACGTCCCCAAAAAGCTACAAGGAAAACAGACTACTAGCTAACATTCAAATTTGTGATGTTTGCAGAACTAGTTGTCTCGTGATATCAAAAACTGTCCATCCATCCATTTTCCACTGATTATCTGGGTCAAAATCACCGAGGGGACCAGACCACACTCTGGAGCATTTTTCTGTTTATGTTGATTTCTCCCATGCTCCCCCGAGATACTTCAACTCTCCAGAGCCACCGTTTTCCAGCAGAGAACCACGGCCTCTGACTGGGAATGAAATATCTGGTATATGGTCGTAGATTTTCTTTTCACCGAACAAAGTCAAGTTTATAAATACATACACACAGTTCTCACCTGTCCAACCTTGGATAGTTTAAGTTCTCTTAAGGTGTAGTCGTGTGCAGACGTCTCTCTGACATTGCGAACACGCATGGCGCCATACTCCTTCAGAGACGACATGTCGGGCCAGTATTTCACACACTTACTCTGTAGAAACACAACATTCACTTGGTGATTTGGACTTAATGAGGAACAGGAAAATAAATGTACCAACAGATTATATAAACATCATCATCTGTGAAGCCTTCAGGGAGGGAGGTGCATGTGCTGAATTTCTGCATAAATATCCTCCTCTTACCAAACCCCAGTGAACCAAGCTGAAGGTGTTAATCAAACAATGAGTGGTCTGTTCTACACAGGCTGCATGAAGAGGTGGAGAAACTTTTATCTCTGTGTCCTCTGAGATGGAATTTGTACGTCTGTTCAATGTCATTGACTTAAATGACCATCTGAGGACAGAAACTTTGTAATAGTTTTATTTTAGAAAATCAAGTGTGGCTGTACTGGAAATATTTATGTAATGTCGCATAGCTCAGAGTTAGCCATCTACCCAAAGGAATATGCACATTAAAAAAAAAAATACAAAAAAATCAACCCAGAAAAATCACTTCGCACTTGCATTTCCTGAGACTGTTTTGTTTTGAGTGTGTGTTTTCGCTTACTTTTCCTCTTTCCACCTCTTTGGTGGTCATGACAATGACTCGAGAGTTCTCCTGAAACACCATCCTCCAGAAGTCACTGATGGTGTTCTGCAGACAACCCTGAGTGGCAATGTAGCACTTCTTCATCTTGGTGCTGTTACACTTAGATTCCAGCTCAGGCTACACACACAGACATACACAGAGTCAGAGTCAAATCCTAACAAAATACCTGGATACAAATTTGTTTCTGTTTTGTGGGGGAATTTTTACATGTTATTAATGGTATACATGCCATATGTGGTATTAATATCACAGATTACCTCAAAAATGATTACAACTCATCTATATGGGCCTCAGGTAATGCAGGTCCTAATTGCACTAGGGCTGTGTTACATTCTGTGTTTGTATGCCTTAAGGATTAACTTTACCATGATGATGTTGGCATTGATGTAGTCAGAGCCCAGCTCATTTGTGTCCCCATCATTCAGCACTACACGCGTGTGGTCAACTGGAGAGATAAACAAAAGCGGCAGAGTTAGTAAGAGACAGCCCTTTATGGTCCTTATGAAAAGATTTTATAGTGAAAGAGCAGTCTCACAGGGCAGGATGTTCTTGTATCTGTTCTTGTTTTTGTTCTCAGCTCTCTGGCCCTCTTTGCGACTGTAAAGCAGCTTGCACTCCTGTTGCTGCAAAGTCTGAGAAAACAGAAAAGAGAGTCAAACCTCAACATGATATTTTCAACAAAGACAAGACTTGAATTCCAGAACTTTTCTGTAGTATAATATGCAACCTCTAGAACTACAATGGCATTGTAAGCTATCCGTAGTGCTAGAACAAGCTTTTAAGATCAATACCCCGTGTCTTCTTTATGATCATTAAAACTACATTTGTGTGGCATTGTGAAAAACACATTTTAATCCCATGACAGGATTTATGTCACGGTAGCAACCCTGAAATAGGTTCAACATAAATAAGCACAGTAAGACACTATGGTTACATCCATAAGGGAACAAAACAGAAGAGCGGCATACTGAAGCATTTCCACAAAGACAAAATTGCTCACCTCAAATTCCTCCCAGAATCCCTGTTTCACTTTGTCTGTGGCCTCGGCTAGTTTGCTTAACTCTCTCACTCTACTTTCAATCTCTGCAGCGTTAATGCGTGTAGTGTTCAGGGGCTGAGGAGGAGGAAAAAGTCATGACATTCAAATTCAGACATGTTGCCTGCATTTTTAGACTTTTGCTCTAGAATTTGATCATTGGAGAAACACACACACGAGCTGAAGTCACGCTGAGGGTACCTGTTTGAGCTGCAACACAGTGCCCAGGGTCTCAACCATGGGGTTCTTTTTGTAGTGCTCCACCAAGTCAGTGAGTGAGTCAAACTTCTCCCCTCCACCCACGTCGTACTTGAGGTCATGCTAATTAAGAAATCCACATTAGCAAGAAGCACAATACAACATTGTCATAATGCATTAAAATGTCATTAGTAGGGGCACACAATATGTCAAAAGCTATAAATGTCGGCATCCACACAGAGCGTCACATTTAATGTACATTAATTGTAACCAAAACAGAAAAAAACAGATGTAAGACCATAAATAATATGGCTAAACATCTCCATTAAAAGATTAAAACTGTCTCAGCATTGTTTTTGTTTTTATTATGGGGAAAAAAAACAAGGAGTAGTCCATCTTACAAGACACACTAGAAGTATTATAAGTATTTGTTCTGGTAGAAGATGGAGAGAGCTATGCTTTATCAGGAGTGACAGAAAGCGTGCATAATATAAGATTAGCATTTTTGAATAGTCTGTATTTTCAATGGAATGCATCCCTAGACAAGGGATGAATCATAAAAAACAGTCACACTGTTGATATTACATTCTTGTCAGAAAAACAAACAGCAGAGAACAGAGAGGACGGAGTATTAACATGTTTAACGCCTTACCTGGCAGCGGATCATGACATGGGTGACTTTGGGTTTGCTGTCACTGCTGTCAGTCTTATCATCTCCTGTGCGAACCGACAGAACAAAATCCCCAGGATGGCTCTGACTCTCTCTCACCAGGAAGCTGCCATTCTTGCCCTTTTCTGTCAGCAGCTTCTCAGCTTCCCTGCCTGATAAATGTCCATGGAACCATCTGCCAAAAATTTAACCACAGGTAAAATATGCCACCACTTTAAACAACAACCTAAAAATTCTTTTTTTCTCTTCAGAGAACATTTGATTGGCTGACAGATGTCCTGTGATCGCTTACAACCACTGTATATTAACATGTAACTTATTACATTTGAGGCTATGTTATTGCCAGTTTGTGTGTTCATACGTGTGTGTGTGAGACAATTGCATTTTATCCAGGGGAAATATCTTTTTAAAACTTGTGTTGACCTTCGGAGTATCTGGAATATTTTGTGCTCAGACAGGTGTCACTGATGGGCAGCATTTAGCAGTCCTTGAGCAGAGCTGCAATCTCAATCATCATCAGAACAAGCTAAGCTAACGTTGCTAATCCAAAAGGTACAAAACAGTTACCAAGCTCACATTGAAATAGAGAAATCTCGTACTCACCTCTCTGACGTGGGGTCTGCGCAGTTTAGTGGATACTTGAGCTCGATAACGTCTCCATTTTTCTCTTTTAGTTGCCCGTGATGCTCCATGTAATACTGCACCAGTTCTGCCAGAGTGGCAAACTTCTCCCCACCGTAAAGGTCATAGTAGTCCCCTGTGTTCTGGATCTTAATATGGGTGACAGCTCCATTTCTCCTGTTGAGAAGCACAATCACTTACTTTAGACAAGTATCATCATCAGTGACAGGAAACACATTATAGGCAGACTCCAACTGGAAATATTGTGTAATCAATACAAGCGTTCCATTAAGAAATAAATTGCCTTTATACAGCATCTGCCCACTTCATCTGACAATCTTACCCTTGGGTTATTTTACACAAACACACACACGCATATCATATCATATCACACCATATCTATATATCTATATATATATACACACACACACATACAGTACATGTACAATCATATAAACATATAAAAAAACCTAAGTCATTGTAGATGAAAGCAGCAAAGAGCAAAGTGTTCACATGAGATTTAAAAGACAGGCTTCTTCTACATGGGACAAGCAGGGATTACAGAGTGAATTCTGTGGAAAGCTTTCAATTTCCACAAGATCTGGAGCATGACATGTTTTGTTTCCAGAGGAAGTAAATGTGGGGAAAGGTGGAAGCGGTGCAGCTATGAGTCAGCCTGTCGTGTCGGCTTTTAGCCTGGCAACATCAGCTCCACGGAGTTAATGACAGTATTTTTTTTTTCAATTTATGACTATACAGGCTCTAACATTTAAAAATACTTTAATTATGAAAAGGCTTAAATTGTGAGTGACGTGACAGTTTTCCACTGTCATCCAGCATATTTTAATGGTAGTAGAGTAGAGTAAATGTAGAGTAGAGTAAATGGTACTTCAGAGCAAGGTCACTGTTAAGGAACACTGAAAGCAAATCAAAACAAAAAGCATTTTGATAACAAAAAAAACACAATGAGACAACACTCTAGTTGAAATCAAAATAACATAATCCAATCTGACTGAAATAGCTTCAAAAATGATAAAGAGAAAATGTGCTGTGTCTTTTGTGACTTTTTAATTCAAGACCCAACTCTCTGTTTGTAGTCCATATCAGCCTGCCAGCCACTGTCCTCAGAACTCAAACTTTTGGTTTATGAAACTGAAAAACTGTGAGGGCAGACAACAGCACTTTGACTACTTTTCAATGGAAAATTTCACTTCTGGTCAAAATACTTCCTGATTTCTCAGCTTTAAAACAAGTTACAATCAAGTCATGTCCACATTTGTGAAGTCTCAAGCTCTGCATCCAGTTCAAATCAAAGGTGCTGACACTGGACATTTTTAGAAACAGCTCACATTTCTCAACAAGTGCTTGAGCTCATGCACGTTGAGCATAGGCCAGGAATACAAGTTTCATATCAGTCCACCAATGACATGTAAGATGTTTTGTAAGATTTTGTAAGATTTGTGAATGACTATGGTTGTTGCTCTGTTGCTTCTGACCTTTTGGAGACTTCTGACTTTCATTTTTAAAAGCTAAAACTGAAAGTAGGAAAACTAAAATGTGAATCGTGAGGAGCAACAAAAATAAAATGAGTCAAAAACTCATAAGAATAAACTGAAACTAACCAGAAAGGGGAACAAGAATATTGAAATCAGAAAAAACAAAAAACCCATATCACCTTGTTACAGAGTAGTGAGCCAAACTAGAAGCCGATGTAAAGGTTTACAACAGTGAGCCAATAGGGAGTCTGATATAAGGCATGGAAGAGTTAACTGGGGATTCTAATACGATCCTACAAAACACAGGCACTACTGTGTAAGAAAATGTAATTAAGGACTTCATTTTATTGTCGATGTGGGTGCTGTATGGTAATTTGCACTGCATTGTACTGTTAGTATAAAGCATGGCACTGTCATGCTCTGTATGTCATCACTCACCGTACAGAGAGTGTAAAGTCTCCAGGATTACTCTTACTGGGCCGGGCTAAGAAGCTCCCATCCACTCCACGAGTCAGCAGGAGGTTTTCAGCCTCCACACCTGTGATATTTGGGTGAAACCACCTGACAGGGGGAAAATATATTAACCATAGTACAGAACACATGATTGTAAACCACAATTGATGATTTTCACCCTGGGGGAATAATAACACATCCAGAATGAATTTCAAAGGGAAAATATAAATGTTGTCGCTTTAAAAAACAAAACAAAAATGGGTTACTGTAATGGATTTGAGGATTTCTTTTACATGATTGTTTCCATGTCTTCCATTTGTGGTATGCATAATTATTATGGGATACTAATGTGAAAACTTATCCAATGTTTATGTTTATCCACTTTTTTGCTTCAAGTTTTCTATCTTGATTTTTTATGTTATTTTCATTTTCTACTCATACTTGACGGCATCTTATGAGGAACATTTAGTAAAGTAACAATATTCCCATTTCCAGAATTGTCCATCCTCCCTACAGTCATTATTTAACACCATAAACAACGGTGACTGAATTTGTAATGGACTACATTTTAAGGCAAAGAGTTTAGAGTGATTTAAAAGACTTTGGATATATCTAATGGGCTTTTGGCGTTAGTAACTCTGAGTACTGTATACCACGTAGAGCAGGTATGAACATCTCCTAATGTGTAGAAATATATATATATATTTCAAATAAAACATCATGAAAATTGACCCATTCATGGTCAACTCTGTGTTTAAGAACTATTAGAAACACGGTATCTTAAAATACTAACGCACCTCACACTTTAAAATGGATCACTCTGATTGAAATACAGACACTTGTGGTATTAGAAATAAGAAAAGAAAAATACCCACTGATAAATAATAACAATAACGTACAGGCATAAGATAAGCCCTGTGGGAGAGTTTGACAGCGGTTCATATCACAACAAAGATTTCCAGTGACAGTTGTTTGGGCCAACAATAGCTGTACTCATCTTTCATTTCCAAAGTGTGCTCAAAACTTAGCTAGTTACTACTACTAAAGCAGATCTATGACGACTGTATAAATTAGCTTAGTGTTATTGGATTGTTAGCGCTGGTACAACACTGTTTACTCAGCATCATCTGACGACGCTAAGTTACCGGTGTAGCCTAGATGCTGTGGTTCTTAGCTAGCTATCCCAACACCGCCACTTCATTGCAGAAACAGTCAGTTTGTTTGCCAGGATCAAAACAACACCGTACAGCTGAGGATACTTAAACTTAGCACAGCTAACATTCTGAGCAGACGTTGTTTTCCAGGCAGTTCTCTTACCTCCGAGATGTCATTTTTTTCGTTCCTTACTTCCTCGCTGGGAGTTAGCAGTCGCTACAACTAGCTGGCTAACGATACCTACCGATTCAGGTTTGATCAAAGCATAAAGACCTTCATCGGTCCACACCCGGTCAAAACGGGCACCGAAATCTGGGCATCGACAGCTAATTTTGCTCCGAAAAGTGTCTAGGCCTCGGAGACTTCAGTCGATTATTGGACGTCACCAAACATGCGACAAAGTAGAGGGTGCGCAGATATAACAACTATTGACACCCGCCTTCAGTTGATGTTTCAAGGTCTGTTAAAAAAACAACTAAGCTCCACCCGTGCGGCAAACATCGTGACTAAAATTGAAAAGGCCAAGTGCTTTCTCTTTGCGCGTGCTCACTAAGGCACACTCTTTGTGGACTACTCGCGATGCGTTCAGGGGCTCACTGATTGTCGTAAATTACGTGAAAACATCACTCATGAAATGGCCTAACTTTCTATGGTTTCCTAGGAGACATTATATTCTAATAAAATCCAGAAAACTGTGAATTTTAATCTGAACAAACATTTTCCTCCTGTTATCGGAGGAAAAAAACAGTACTGAGCCTATTTCGAAATCAAATCATTGACATGATTATTACTTCCTGTGACAAATATTCCTGTAGGAAGCAAAAAGGAATATCAGATTTTTTTTTGTTATAAGTACACACTTTCGAACACATAATGTCATCACTTGCAGATCGGTCAATTGTATTTGTGTTTAAATAAATAGTAAAATATCGAAGCCCATTTACATCTTCAAAATGTTTTTTGATGCCACTTGAGAAAAATGTAATTTATTGTGTATTTTTGTATCGGATTTTTTCCAGGCAAACCTATTTGCAGACATAATAGATCTTCCAAGTCGATTTTGATGGAACAAAATTTTCAGTAAACACACTTAATTTTGTTTGTTGTTTTGACAAAGGGTTGATTTCCACCATTCCTGAACTGTCACAATTGTTCCCTTCCTTTAATAAATTGCAGAGCAAAAACATTTTGCAACATGTCTTGGTTGATTCCATGGACATCATTAATAAAGGATTTTAAAAGCATATAGTCAGTGTGTGTGCATGCACACTTATACTTTGATTTTACAGTAAATAATTTCATAAAATCTCTCTTTACCTTAAAATGTGACCTCTAAATGGTCCTTAAAATGCAACCACATATGGACACATACACTAGCATCAGAGTATTATTTTGTAACAGTGCCCCCTCAAAAGTTGAGTGCATGCCGCCCCTGGTGCAGAGGTTGATCGCTGACAGGCTTTGCGCCTCCTCCTCAACAAAGTTTGGTCCTCGCTGCTTACCGTTTAAAGCCGTACGTGGCAGTCAGAGAAGCGGCGGAGCTGCTGCGTCTCCACTCCTCTCCATTCACACAAATCAACAACCTGACGCTTTATGTATGCATCCCCGTGGCAAATACTGAGACGAGGAAACAGTTTATATCCATCGACTTCGTTTGACGCTCATTAGAGAACATAAAAGTCATGTTTACCGTGTCGGAGCTAGTCGTTCTGCTGGCCGTGCTGTCTGCCACTGCATCCGGCTACTTCGTTAGCATAGACGCCCATGCCGAGGAGTGCTTCTACGAGCGGGTCAACTCCGGCACCAAGATGGGCCTCATGTTTGAGGTGGCAGAAGGAGGCTTTCTGGACATTGATGTTGAGGTAAGACATTTTACATAGATATTAAACCAAGCTGTTAGTATTTGTTAATACTTGTCTTTTCTTTCTGGTGATGCGTAAGGCCTGTGCAAGCTCTGCCGTCCGTCATCTAAATGAAGCTAACCGGCCCAACTAGAAGCTATATGGGCTATTAAACTTTCAATTATTGTCCGGTTGCAACACTTCATTTTTAGTAATGCATAATTCAAATTATACTAGCAGATTTGATTTGTTAGTAAGATAGTGTGACATTTTGATTCTGTTTTTTCGCAATGAAACAGGAAGTGCAGGGTTAGCGTAGTAATGCTAACCGAGACTGGACTTAACCGTTTTTTTTCTGCGACTCTCCCTCATTCTAACATGAAGTGTCGGTAATCTCTGTTTGAATAACTACGTTGAAGAGCAGTCGTACGCTATGGTGTGTTTTTTTTAAATTGGCTGTTTGACGTACTGATGCTGCCATATGTTAGGTGAAGTGCTCTAACCATTGCATACATAAGTCTGAACATCCGATGTATCAGTTATTCAATTCTGTATTTGTGGAGTTGTATCGGGGAAATAATGCTACTTTTACCCTACAGACTGGGTACATTTGACACAATCTGATTTGTCCTGTTAAATGTGAACAAACTAATTCAGACTTTTTTTATATCAGAGTTGGGCCACTTGCATATGTAATCGTATATGCTCCCTAGAACTGTCAGGTCATCATCAAAGTGCTTTGATTTTAAATTCATGTGTATATTTTTGTTGTCATCATTCAGTGTTGGCACCTCAATGCCCTGTAAAAATACCCAATGAGGCCAGTTACAGCAGTGAGGGGAGGTCTACGGGGGGAGATGTGGAATTTGTATGGGTTTTTTTGTTATTTTTAAGCTCACGTAGATCATATTTCATGTTGAACACGTGTTTACACTGGACATTCAAATTTTCACAAATTTGCTTAATCCCTCGTTGGACCATCATTATTTAACTCTGAGGTAACCACAAATGGGTCCACCTTTAAAGTTTTATTTTTTGGTTCTTCTGATCTTAAACTGAACACAATTTTCAATGAATTTGTCTGTATTGAAGGTGTTAATTAATGATGGATAAATCATAAAAAAACAACCAGTGTTTGCGGTTACATTTTATCGTATTATGGCTCTGTGGGTAGAACACACGGTGCAGGGTGCGGGTCACTGCATCAAATATTATTTATATATGGGTACTCTTTACAAAGTTATACTCTTTTCTTTCTAAAATGCATATTTAATCAATAAAATTTTTGCACAATGATTTTTTTTTGGGAAATGTGCAATGTTATCCAACTTTGTGATTCCCACTCCCTCCATTAAGTAAACATTATAAGAATATAAATATGTTTGATATAACTGAACAGGAAACTGATGTCAAAATATAGCGCTGTTCTTTTTGGCTTCTTGGTTCAATGAAATGAATGACATAAAGTATGCAAATAACTGCCATAGTGTATTACAACTTAATGTGGCAGACTCGAAAGCATTTTTACAAAGCAGAATATTTACAAGATATAATGTAGAACCTTTTCATAGAAGTACTA
Source organism: Brotula barbata (assembly GCA_900303265.1). Lineage (NCBI taxonomy): Eukaryota > Metazoa > Chordata > Actinopteri > Ophidiiformes > Ophidiidae > Brotula > Brotula barbata. The sequence continues at coordinate 94,791 of OMNV01010794.1, read as the reverse complement.
CATATTTAGTTGAATAACTGATGAGACTAGTTAAAAGTTAATTGATTACGAACATCCCTAGTATGCACACTAGTGTGAAAAAGGGCTTCTGGTATTGGCTGGCCACTCAACATGCATTGTAACACCCCTTGTCACACTCCCACAGTTTATGTCGGCAGGTACTCTTGACTCACTCCACTACTTCAACAGATCTCATCCTGGAAGTGCTCTCTCCTTTTCAGATAACGGGGCCTGATGGGAAGCAGATTTACAAAGGAGACAGAGAGTCCAGTGGAAAGTATTCGGTGGCAGCACACATGGATGGAACCTACAAGTTCTGCTTCAGTAACAAGATGTCCACCATGACACCCAAGATTGTCATGTTCACCATTGACATTGGAGAGGCACCCAAAGGCCAAGACATGGAGACAGAAGGTACATACAGTGCAAAAACAGATGAAATTCCACATCTTGACTTGGCTTCAGGATGAATATGCAGAGCGGAGACTCGTTTCTATGTATATGTTCAGTTTTGACTTGTAGAGTTCTTCATTTCCTCTGGTTTTGATTATATGTTGGCTACTTCTTTCCTCTTCGTAGGTGGAGACAGCTGGGATGGTAGGGTACATGTCAGGCTGCTATAAACCTGTTGTGAAATAAATTTTGTATGTGTGTGATGCAATGCAGCATCCTTTCTAACCAGTGTTGTTTCACTCTTTTGAACTAATAATATATAGTGCTGGTATACACAAGCTATAATGCCTTTGTGTTTGATTAGTTTGAGGACTTATACAGTGAGGTCGTATTACCTGAACACACTGGATGCCATATAATTCACAAGTGTGAGAATGTTATGCATGTACGCATGTCGTTTCCATCAAAACTGTTGTGACTGATTATTGATGAGACTCTCATCTCTCACCTTTTGCAGCCCACCAAAATAAGCTGGAGGAGATGATCAACGAGCTGGCCGTTGCTATGACAGCTGTAAAGCATGAGCAGGAGTACATGGAGGTGCGCGAGAGGATACACAGAGCAAGTGAGTCCCATTCAAAGAATTGTACTTGGAGCCAGCGTAGTTTGGTGTGATTACTCATGTGTATTTTTTTTTTCTCTCCTTCCAGTCAATGACAACACAAACAGCCGGGTGGTGCTGTGGTCGTTCTTTGAAGCTCTGGTTTTGGTGGCCATGACACTCGGACAGATCTACTATCTGAAGAGATTTTTTGAAGTACGGCGGGTGGTGTAGTGTGTTTAATGATCCCTCTGTGTCCACCATTTTCTCCAACACGAAGACAGTTATTTACACTTTGCAAATGAGACTGCCAGTTTCCAAGTCAAAGCCTAAATACGATTGGATCACACATGTTTTGTTTTCCTGTTAATCTATTTGGTTCCTTTTTTTTAAATGATGCTATAAATATTTGACACTATTAGTTTATTTTTCTTTTCTGCCAGAAAGGTTCAGTTTGGGTTTTGTTCTCCCATCATTGTTTGATAATCAAGGTTCCCAATCAGTTAGTCACTAGTACAGTTTGTCTGTGAATAACTGTGAAGCTCACACATTTTAAGTAAAGTCAATCAACTGAAAATGACTAAGAAATGCACCACAATGGTTTAAAGAACGCCTGGAGTCAAAACAGGAGAATGTACCATATTAATGTTACCACAAAATGACAAAGGTGAAACCAGAACGCAGGACACAGATACAAAGTGTTTGTCATCCAGAGATTCACTCAACAGTGTAGTGACACATGTGATCTCTGTACATTGTTATGCTTTGCAACGGAAAATTGCACTCACAATAAAAACATGGTTAAATATCTGAAGGATTTTAATTGAAGCTGATCTTTGAGGCGAAACTGTTCAGCTTCTTTTTGTGTTTTTGTTAATTGGCAGCACAGGGAAACTCCTTATTTAGTTCAGAAAGGTTACAGTGGGTGATTGTTTTTCACTCTTGACAAGTTGATGCTGTTAACTGTTCTATCTTCCACGTGGAAGAGTTGAGTGTCGGATTTTAAACTGAACTACTTGCATTGCATAAAGGAATACTGAAATACATGTTGATTGATGCTGGGTGGGGGTGGGAGGGGTCTGAACCCTAACGACTGCTGTGTGCTTTAGTTGCTTCTACTATAGTAATTTTGTTGGGTTTGGGATTTTAAATTATGCGATTGTATACAGTTTTGAACTGTTTTGTTTTCCTCAAGCATATCCAGTGAGGTGCAACATTGGATGATGCCTATCAAATGAACATTTTCCCTTTTTGTCAGATTATTGAAAAGTTGCGTCCAAGGCAGTACGTCCACCACTAGCTCACACCTGCAACATCGTTAAGTGTTGCACATTACTGAATATGCCGCAATTTTGTATTAACTGGTGAGTTCAGGCAGGTAAAACTGCGTTGTACACAGTCTCTCCTTTTTGTCATCAAGAAATCTGATAATCTGATCTGTACAAATGTAGAATGGTTGTCTGTGGAAAATGCCCCAGGTTTCATAATAAAGTTAATATTCTGTAAAAATTTCAAATTGTCAACATGTGTCGTGGGCGCACGAGGTGAACAGTCTAAATTTGGATTAGTACTGTTTTCTGTTGCAGCCATATGGATATTGCTCAGCATTGTACACTTTTTTGCTTGAAAAGAGGATAAAATATTACATTATGGAAACAAATTACATTCTTGGTGAGCGCAGATTAATATGAGGTGATCTCCATTTTCTCTGTCATTTAACCTTTATTCCACCTATCAAACTACACACATGGACTACATACATTCTAAACACCTTTCACATACTGATATGTGTATATGAAAAATACACGAGAACCCATACATAATTATGAATTGAACAAAAAAACTACAACTATTCGACAATTCAAAGATACTGAATTTAATATAATGATTTAATTATTTTACTGTATTTAACTATAATTACCTAAACTAATTACCAAGTTATAATTTCCAAAGAACAAAACTAAAACAGAAACCATACAACCTGACCACTACATATCAAACAGTATGTCGCAAACTGGGGTACATCATGTCACGTCGTTATATCATGCTGGTGTTAAGCAGTCTGCTGATGTTAAATCAAACACCATTCTATAAACAACTACAATCGTTAGTGTATTTAATATCACTTCATTTGAGAAAAATCGTAAGTGGAACCATTCTTACATGCGCTGCAGTTTCTACCCAGTCTGTAAACACAAGCGTACCGGAAAATAGTCCAGCGTGTTTGCCTGTTGGAAACGAGCTCCGAATGTTATCTGGAAAATGGATAACGTTACAGAAGGAACGTGGGATAGTTTGCCAGTTAAACTTAACGACAGTATTTTACAAACTCTGAAGGAAATGAAATTCACGCACATGACGCCGGTTCAGGTAAAAACTAAAACGCTGATGTCTTTTTAAAGTGTGGAATCTGTGCCAAAACCCACTAGACTACATGCTCTGTGCGTAGCCTAATACATTCACTGTTTATATTTACAGTCTGCTTGTATTCCACTCTTCATGAGTAATAAAGATGTGGCTGCTGAGGCGGTAAGTGGAAGAAATATTAACTTACTTCAAATTGTTAACCCTTTAAACACAGATAAATGAATTGTAAATCCACGGTTATTTAAAAGACACCGTGTAAACATACACTGTAAACAACACTTTGGGTCTCTCCACAGTAATAACCATTTAATAGTTGTAATGTATAGCCCCGTAAAAAGTCATTGTCGAAAATGTTTTATTTCTAGCGAAGTTGACGTTTATTTTTCAGTTTCTCTCAAAATGCCCATCATTTTTAATGTGTTGGGTATCATTTATACAGAATTCCCCAGTTGCTGTCTTTGGAAACGTTTGTCATTTCACTAGAAATTGTTATACAATATTAGTGTTCATAGAGATGGGTCCAAGCCTACCAGTAGCTGCCTGTTCTGTATCACAGATGCCTTTACCGTTATGTTCTTTGCAGCTCAATATATGTCATATATTTGCAGGTGACCGGCAGTGGGAAAACTCTCGCTTTTGTCATTCCTATCATAGAACTCCTGCTGAAGCGAGATGAAAAGCTCAAAAAGATGCAAGTATGTATTCTCTCATATCTAATAATGGTAGCTCTAAATTACTTTACTGTATGTGTGTCAAAATAATTGTGTGTCAAGCAGGTCCACTCAAGATGCATCCTCTGGAAGGTACTGATAAGATTAATAAAATGTAAACTTAAACTTAAATGATTTTCCAATTATCAGTTACCATATGAAATGAAGACAAATAGCCATTGTGTAGGACATGGTCACATATTTCCTGACTTCACATGTTGACAGGTTCACTGGTTGACCAGCATGTCATAGTGGGTTATGGGATACTGAATGGGACAGATATATACTGGTAGTGTCCAAATTCAACTACAGCAGACTACACCTCATGGCTGCACTTGGCTGAGTTAGTTAAGATGTATGTTGATGTTCAGTTTATAGAAATGAGAAGATTCTGCTTCTGAAGAACAGCTAACATGTATATGGGAACATACAGTATTTAAATTGGTGCAAGTAATGATCATCATGTTGAACTACCACCAGGTTGGTGCATTGGTGATCACTCCCACAAGAGAGCTGGCCCTTCAGATCAGTGAAGTGATGGAGCACTTCATTCAGAAATTTCCACAGTTCAGGTAAGTAGAAAGTCATTGCTTAGGGGCGTGATGTGGATCCTGAAACCATAGCAACATTTTTTTTTTTGCATAAACGTGTTCTGGATCTATATCATAATGCAGTATATCACAGCTTAAAAAGCACACACATTTCAGGGAAGAAGTGCATCCAACATGTGGCAAATAACCTCTGCAAAATTCCTCACAATCCCAGAGTCACGCAGTATAAAATTTATGGTGGAGGCTGACTATATCCACTAACATCACAAAATGCTGCACCTGTCACTTTTTATGATTGTTTTGTTTGTCTTTCAGTCAGATTTTACTGATTGGTGGAAGTAACCCAATAGAGGATGTGGACAAGTTCAAGGCACAAGGGTATGCGATGTGTTGTCTGAGGCATAAATAAACCCAACTATTTCTTTAATCATTTCACCACGAATATAGAAGCTAATAAGTGCCGTGATCTTATTTATCTGTTCTGTATTTCAGGGCAAACATTGTGATTGCAACTCCTGGTCGTCTGGAGGACATGTTCAGGAGGAAGGCTGATGGTCTGGATTTGGCCAGCTCGGTCAAGAGTCTGGATGTGCTGGTTCTGGATGAAGCTGATCGATTACTGGACATGGGCTTTGAGACCAGGTGAACACACGTGAACAAATGAAAGCCATGAGATGTGCTAGATGAGGTTTTACCATGTCCACAAATAAACCATTTATAGCCTTCATAGAAGGCAGAGGCAATTTGTAATTTGCAATTTGTCATCCGTTTTTCAGTCTGAACACCATCCTGGGCTTCCTGCCTAAGCAGAGACGCACAGGCTTGTTCTCAGCCACTCAGACGCAGGAGCTGGAGAAGCTGGTGAGGGCCGGACTCAGGAACCCTGTGCGCATTACTGTCAAAGAGAAAGGCGTGGCTGCCAATGTCACCCAGAAAACCCCCTCCAGGCTCTCCAACTACTACACCGTGAGTCGCAGAATCACAAAGCCCAGTTTCAGACCTGGTTTTACACGAATATCTACATTCAACTCACGTGAGACTCAGAAATGTTGCAAACCAACACTTCTTGCTTTTGTCCTTTTAGATTTGTAGAGCAGAGGACAAATTCAACAAACTTGTTGCATTTCTTAGGCAACATAAGCATGAGAAAAACCTGGTGTTTTTTAGGTATGTCATGCTGTCATTTACCTTGGAAGTCGAATTACTGTTTTTACTCTTCCTGAATGTACTCTGCTATCTTTTTATCAGTACGTGTGCATGTGTGGAGTACTATGGCCGTGCCCTGGAGATGCTGGTCAAGAAGGTCACCGTCTTTTGCATCCATGGCAAGATGAAAAATAAGCGCAATAAAATCTTTGCTGACTTTAGAGCCCTGAAGAGGTGAATGTTTGTTTGTACATCTCATGGAATAAATGTAAGGCTATAGTGACCTAAATTATCTATTTCCTATGTTGTTGCGTTGTGCTGCAGTGGCATCTTGGTGTGTACAGACGTCATGGCCAGAGGCATTGATATCCCCGACGTTAATTGGGTGCTACAGTATGATCCTCCCAGCAGTGCCAGGTGAGCCACCCATGTTAACAGTGTTTGGTTTGGGTTTAGAATAGAATAGAATCTCAGGAGAATAAATAAATGGACTGTGTGTTTATCAGTTTGTTTGTTTTTTAGCTCACTCGCATGCTGTTAACAAAAATAGAAAATTTTTATTTAAAAACTTGGGATAATGACCGCCCAAGGGCTGAGATTATTTAAAAGATGAAATTAGTTCACTATAGTTTATTAAATGGTAATGTTCAATATAATGACAATGTCTTAACATGAACAATGTTTTCGTCCATATTTCTCTTCTCAAAATTTTCTCTATCAGTGCTTTTGTACATCGATGTGGACGTACAGCGCGTATCGGTAACCAAGGGAATGCTCTCGTCTTCCTGCAGCCAATGGAGGAATCCTATGTTAATTTCTTGGCCATCAACCAGAAAGTGAGTTAAATGGATTGAAATCCATTCCTTCTCTGCTTCTTCCAAAGTTGCCTCACATTTTAGAAAACTAAACTGACTTAATTTTGGAGTTTTTTTGCTGTTGTAATTTGTCACAATTTCATTTGGATTTTGTGCCATCATGTGGTACTTTTTGACCATGTAAACAGTAAAAAGATATTGTCAGATTAAGAGTTGTTTCTGATCTAAACCATATAAAACCACTTAAAATAGAAAAGTGGGTCAAAAATTTGGACATTAAGTGGTGCCCTGTGGCTCGCTGTGGTTCAATTGCGTAGCGTATCGGAATACCAAGGGTTCCATTCCAGCCTGTGCCCTTTGCTGCTCTTCTTCCTGTCTTTCTGTACTGTAACTATCACAGTAAAGTAGAAAATGCAAAAAAATATATATACATTAAAAAAAAATTGGACATCAAGACTTGTAGTATGAATTTAGCTTTTGTAACATAAATATTTGCTGTATTTCACACTATTTGCTTCTAATAGCTAATAATCCATTACTATTTAAACTTATTTAATCAATTAATGGATGTTGGTTGACAGATTCAGCTAAATCCTTAATTGCAAAATACACACATCCTAACACTGAGGTCAATGCTTCTTTTTGTCCTTTCTGCAGTGTCCCCTGCAGAAGATGCCCCCTATCAACGACGTGGTGGATGTCCTGCCGAAAGTGAAGGCCATGTCTCTGGCAGACCGCGCAGTGTTTGACAGGAGCATGAGGGCCTTTGTCTCATATGTCCAGGCCTACGCCAAACATGAATGTAGTCTCATCTTCAGAATCAAAGGTGAAAAAAGCCACTGAAAGGACCCACATTTTGACGGTCCTGATCAAGACTTTGTAATTCTGACGATGCTGAAACTCAGAATCCAACATTGCCACTGTTTAAATAAATATTAATGTATAATAAACATAATTAATCAAGCATATTACAAACATATTTATGTAAAGAAGCTTTGTGTGAATTATGTCTAAATTATTGCTAATTGCAAGGGACCTTCTGAGTTACACTCTGATGTGCTGTCAAAGCATCAATTTGTGTAATCGGCTGAACTGGCACGCTTTTTCTAGGTCGGTTAGAGTTTTCTGGCTTGGAAGATAGTAGTAGTAGGCTTGTTATTTTGTGGGTGGTTGGACACAATATAAGTGTCATTTTCAGGAGGGCAAGGAAAACGTTTGTGTAACACGGTCTCAGAACTCCAATTGTCAATGCACAAATTACAAATTGACATTGTGATATTTTTCTCTGTAGATCTGGACTTTGCTTTATTAGCCCGTGGTTTTGCCCTCCTTCGCCTGCCAAGGATGCCTGAACTCAAGGGAAAAACATTTCCTGACTTCACCGAGACCTCAATAGACACGGATACCATCCGCTACAAGGACAAGAACAGGGAGAAACAGAGGCAGAAGACTTTGGCTGAGCTGAGGGAGAGAGACAAGAATTTTTCTTCCAAAAAGAACTTCATAAAGAATAAGGCCTGGTCCAAACAGAAGAGCAAGAAGGAGCGCAGGCAAAAGATGGTTGCCAAGAGGAAACACGATGAGGTATTTGCATTAGCTGTATTAAAAGACATCTTACATTTACAATGTGCATAAATGTTCTGTTATCATTTCTGCGTTTTCCTCTGTTGTGTTTGCAGGGCTCTGATGTAGATGACGAAGATATGAAAGAGCTTTTAAGTGACACCCAACTCCTCAAGAAATTAAAGAAAGGCAGAATCACTGCAGAGGACTTTGAAAAAGAAATAACAAGAGGACCAAAGTCAAAACTCAACACAGGAGGACCATCACAAGCATGTGACAGCTCAAATGATGATGATGATGATGTGTAATACAACAGCTGTGTTCAGCTTTGTCAATTTGACTGAATCTGGAAAACTAAAATGCATTTTTCTACAGAGTCAAGCATCATTAATTTCCCTTTTCAATTGTGATTTTATTTCCGAATTGATGGGTGCAGTCATAAATAAAGCTTGATGAGTTCATCGCTGACAGCAGATGGTGTGAGGACTCCCAGGTCAGTGAAGAGGAGGGTGATGAGGGAAGGAGGTGTATAATCAATCATCGGATGCTCCTCTGACAGGTTCTGGACAGTCCTCAAGGTATCAGCTTTGTACTGTGGGAGACAGAGACAGAACATGAACTATTGGAAGACCAGGAAATATCAGTAATATAGTAAAAATCAGAAAACTGCAACTTACAAAGGGGTAAAGTTACACATGGAACACCACACACAACCATCCTCATTGACTAGGCAGGGTTACATTAATGGGAAGAATTGTGTAGATCATGATTTTTTTTTCACTTGCTGAAATAAGTCTAAAAAAAAGTAAATTGATGCTAGTTTCCATATTTAATTATCATTCACTATCTTTACATGTAATTAGCACTGAAATGTTTTTCCTTGCTGCTATTAAGGCAAAAAATGAACAAGACAAAGTATATATGGACAGCATTTAACACGACTCCATTATCTCAATATAATTAAGATCCTCATGAAGACTAACGTCATACCTTAAATTTATCTGGTACATCCTGTTGGTTGAGTGGATAGAGACGGACGAACTTGAAACTCTCTGCCACAACATAGAAGGGTTTGTTGTGAGCTTTGGAGCACATGGCCATCTGATAAGTGCCAATCTGCAAATGGAAGAGGGAAATGTTGATCTCTGCTTGTATGACAGCATGTTTCCAGACTGAGGAATGGGTCACAAACACAGAAACGCAATCTCATCGCCACCGAATTAGCTCTTGTAATAATGAGGGCAAGCTGATCGTTGCAGTTGGATGGATGAGCTACAAATTTGTAGCCCGTCAGCCCTCCACAGCTCACTGTTTACACCAGTGCATCACACTCCTGGTCCTCAGGGCCCACAGCATTGCCTACGTTACATCTCTCCCTGCTATACACACATCTGTTTATCTCAATTTGGATTAATTCGATCAAAATCTGACACATGTTTCAAGGCTCCTGTAAATGTTTCTATAGAACTTTCACTGCAGAAAGACTTTAGGCTTGAGATGCAGTGATTGACGTTCTGTTGTGTCTTTCTCTCTGATAACATCTCCCTTGCCATAATTGTCCAAATAACACAGAGTGTACAGCAAGCAAGCAGATTTGGTAACTTGAAAGCATTCTGAACCCCCTACTTGCAAACAGTGGTGTTCTTAGATACCTTGGCCTTTCTTTCATTGTTCCATTTTTGTACATCTGATAATCAAGCGCGGTGCTGTGGGCCCTAAGGAGCAGGAGTGAGATACTCTGATTATACTAGAACGCACCTTGTTGATGACCCCTCCACTTTCCACAACTCCCTCGGCACCCACAATAACTAGGTCAACCTTTTCCAAGACATACCTAAGAAAAGTGACAAAATGGAAAAAACACACACACATGAGTACAGCGTACTTCTATGGACAATGTAAAAAAAACTGTACTACAAGACAATTGTGGCAAAGTTTCTACCCAACAGCTGCATCCAAGACTACTGTTACTGGAACATTGATTTTCCTCAGGGCTTCTGCCATCTGTTGCCTAAGTTAAGAAAAAAACAGATTCAGTGACTGCGTGTCTCTCCAGAATAGATCAAGGATGCAATTTGTTGACACTATTCACTCACCCAGCTGCATCGGGCTGTGATTCAGTCACATAAACAGAGAAACGTTTCTTCTCGTCTACAGCTTTTTCTAGCACCCTGAGAACGACTCTGGAGTAGGAGTGAGTGAGGATTTTCTGTGATGACAAGGAAAAGAGATGCAGAGTTGGTCAAATGTATACTTTACATAAAATATAATATTTATACAACAGTAAGAAGCAGTAATGTGTTTAAAATAAACACTGGTCACTCACAGCACCGTCTTTGATGAAGGTATGACAGAGCTTTGCAACCTTGGCCCTGGACATGGAGATCTTCTGTAGAAACAGTTCTCCTCTCTCTTCCATCACTTTTTTGCAGCGCGACAGATCCTGACACAGATTTATGTAGGTTAATATTTCACCTGTCATATTTGTAACACCAGTATCACTACATGCCCTGATGCCCAATTCTGTCTTTTCCCCCAAGATCTCTTCTTTTTTTAAGTGACACATATTCGATATCTATTTTTAAATGTCTTAAACTTGAAACAACACACACAAAGGTTTTGATACCGAAAACGTGGCAAATGCCAAAATGGATTCAAATGACAGAAATAACTATACACGCTACAGAATTAATTAGACTTAATAATACTGTAACTTAATAGTTCTTAATTATTATTGTTCTAAAAAAATCTAAATTTAACACCACTTTTCCATGTTGTCAGGTTTTGTTGTTAAAACCCATTTTTCGTTTTCAAATGAATCTGCATATAAATCATGTCTGACCTGAGGTTACAGGCAGTCCTGTCACATGTTGTTGACTAATCGTGATGTAAAAGTAAGTGTTAGGAAGTCTATTCCAGCTTGAGGTTTGGGTAAATAAACAGAGACAATGGCAGAAAAAACGCAAAAGAGAACCTGTGGATGCATAAATCTTATCTGCACAGTTTGAAAAACAAAAAACAAAAAACAAAAAAACAACAGTTCAATCTCTAGTGTTATTGTGATGTTCACAGTATTGGGAAAGGTCGGGGATTAACAGTCATCTAAACAGAAAAAAAATCAAAATGTGGAAACTAACAGGAAAATGTGAGATGCGGATTAACACAATGGGGGTCAATCTACCGAATTGCTGCACATCTGTTTGGCTTTCTTTACATACTTTCTGAATAAGTCTCTTTTTTTAACTGTCTCTTTATATTTGTTTAACCAAAACTGGGAAGCCCTTGCTTGAGTAGCCTTCATAACATGCCTTTATACCAACTAAGTAACAATAAAAGTCAACAGCTGTGACTCGTCATGTGACTCTGGACTATCATAATAATCCTTAATGAAAAATCCTCTTCTCCTTATTACTGTTATTACATTACAATTTTATTTTTAGTTATTTTTTTGGATTTTAACAAGAGACAACGAGGATTAACACGTGAATCACTCTCTGTGACTGTAATATGGATATGGATTATCTGTCTTTGATCATGCCCGTGTCTCAGACAGACCACTGACCTGATGTTCTAGTGAGGTCAGGCTAATAAAACGCAGGAAGAGCTCTCCTCCTGAGGACACGGCCACAGAGGAGTCCACTCCAGTCAAGCAGTTTGTGGCCCACTTCAGGTTCTCCCTCAGGCCCAGGATAGTTTCTCCTGTGGGTAGACGTCAGAGTAAAGCTTGTTAAAGTAAACTACATGCAGCTTGTTGTAAACTGTAGTATCACACATTAAAATGGAGATGGGTGACAACTTACATGAAAACCAACACCTAGTGTCTCAGTACACCCAAGCTGAGCCACAAGAGCACAATGGAACAATACATGATCCTTCTAAACATAATTCCTAGTTCCTAGTTTCCTGTTTTAATTGCACTGACAACTTCCATCAAGGTACAAACACTTACTCATAGAATAAAGAAAATCAGAAAAAGTCAAATCTGTGCCCCAGTGGCTCACCTGGTAGAGCACGTTGTATATGGCAGCAGCATGGATTTGATGCCGACCTGTGCCCATTGCTGAATGTCACGCCCTTTCTCTGCCCTATCTTTCTTGTCTATCACTCTGCTGTACCTACTGTATCTCATTAAAGCAGAAATGGCCAAAAAAAATCAAAGAAAAAAAAGAAGAGAGAGATTGAAAGAAAGAAAGATTGAAAGAAAGAAAGAAAGAAAGAAAAATTAAAATCCAAAACCAACGTTTAACACAGCCATTGGATCCCTTTACTGAATGGCTCGATGTAAATTATATAGTCCAGCTTTCGCTGTCACTTCATTTAAATGCTTATTGAAAATTTAGGAAAGTTCGGTGTGACACAGCACCCTCCATCATCATCCAAGACATATTAAAGGATTATCAGGTCTAATCTATCCTAAGGTGCATGTAAGATGTTCTGGTGTGGCTTGTCATGACTGTGACAGTTTATGTTAATTTCTCCTTGGGTGTGAACCCACCTGTGTCTCTCTTGAGGAACTCGAGCAGGGTGCGGATTGCAGCCACAGCAGAGGCCCTTTCGGGGTCCTCCCTCATCTGGGCCCTGAAGTACTCCACCAGCTCTGATGGTGGACCACAAACACATGGTAAATGTCTGAGATAGGAGAACAACCACCAGAAGAAATGGTGTAGACGGATGAAAGAATACATCTTACCTTCTTCATTCATTCTTAAAACCACAACAGAGCCTAAATGTCTAGCGCGGAGAGAAAAAAAAACAAACGGATTTTTCTGTCAATTCAGCCAACACAGAAATGTGTGACACATGCAGGGCTGCTAACTGCACTCATCAAATCACAATAACAACGATACTAGACAACTCTCGTCTTTTAATAATACATTAAATTCTATAAAACCCGCTCTGAATTTTTCTTGCTACTGGAGGAATTCCTTTTATTCTATCTTCCACTATTTTCCAACTTCACGAAATGTTAACTAAGCAAGCCAAAATGGCACTGTGGCACAGTGTTGACGTGTCGCGAAATGATGACGTTCCCTTTAAGGCGCGGCTTCGCGTGCTGTCGGAATTGGTATTTGAATACACGAGAAGACACGAGAAGACACGAGAGGTCGCGTCCGTTCCTCTCAAAGCTGGGTACAAATAGTCCCGCAAAGATAGGTAGAATAGAAAAGGAGGAAGATGAGGAAAGAAAAGAATGATAGGAGATTTTGGGTACGTCCTGTCCACACCGTATTAATTTTTGCACATTTTAATTAAAAAAAATCAATTTGTAATGGCGTAGGAATACGTGCCAATGAAACAATGTAGAATAGCGCTAAATGCTGTAGAAGTGATTAAAGTGGCGTAATGCTACATTGATTCCCTGATTTGAGTTCCACGAGACAAAAGGATTTGGAGTAAATTATGAACTGATTGCATACACATTTTGAGATTGTCAGACAATAATTTTTTATTAAGAAGCATTATTGGTATTATTGGAGTTATAGTTGTTGTTGCCCTTCATGTGCCGTCTAAGCTATTTACCTCATGTAGTCCCTGTTTAAGCTGCATGAATTTGTGATTTCAACATATATATATATATATATATTATTCTTGTTGTGTCAACTCTACAATATTGTATGAACTTTTTTAGGTAGTATCAAAATGTCCATTTTAACTGTGGAACTTTAACTCCACGTGTGTATAACACGAAAGCTATATACATTTGTCTATATACATTGTTAACGCCCAATTCAACTCCATTTTATAGATAATCTGCTGATACCGACAGTGATTTGATATTTAGTTTGTTTACAAATTATATTTATTCTTCCATAATGAGTGCACGCTAAAGTTGGCTTGCATTAAACATTTTAAACAAATCTGCAGCACAAAAAAATCCATAATTTCAAGAAACAGGGATACCTGTACTCCAAAGCCATCCATAGATAACACGTATAACCCTCACTGTCCACACAAAGTTTGTATTTTCTAAATCTGGATCCATTGTACAGTCTCAACCTCAGATTCCACTGAAAAATATTCAGAGTTAATGTTGGCTTCGTTTAAATATTTAAAGCCTGCAATAAGACATGAAAGGTTTGAAATTTCTCTCATTGACACCATTACAAACATATGACATGGGGTGTGCATGGCTTGATATGTGTAAAATCTGCAGAGTATCACACAAGGGCAAATCTCCTGAATAAATATAGGCTACAACATGGAAAATATAGTTGTGTGCACTCACCACCATGTATAGATGACAGTTTCCCATGCTCAGTGAAGACATGGAATGCTTTTCATCACATCAAGTCTGGGAGATGATGTCAACACTACTCTCCAGTGTCTAGTTGGTGGTCAGTTTACTGTAGAGATAGACTACATTTTCAGCAAATCGCATTTCATTTGAAGAATCACAAAACAGTTGATTGTGTAATTGCTGGGTGTGACTTTTGAACACATCTATATACCAGGAGTTGGGTTACAGGCTATCATAACCAAGGTATTGGACTATGTTGTTCTTTGAAAATACCAATTTCCAATGACTTCAAACTTTACTAGAAGGAGAAGGAAGTGTACAGAAACATCAAAGATATAAAGATTTGTCTCCAAGAATCAGGACAACACCAGTATTTGACTTGCGCCATGATTGTTGGCTCGACGAATGCACTCGATCTGGAAAACTGCAAGGAGCTCAAGTACACGTTGAGAGTGTACATTGAAACTTTTCCTGGAGCTTGATTGTTCAAGGCTGTTCCCAAAATGTTACAACCTCAAGAGCAAACATTCGACTTCAGTGGACACATGACTTGGATGGAAAAAAATTTAGGCCCTGAGAGCTTTCCTATTTGTTCAGTTAATTACCTGTATCCTATAGTTATGGTCAGCAAGCAGGTGGTGTCTTTGTGTTCTCCACAACTATTTACACACTAGAGATGTACTGCATTTCTATAGAATGGTACATTTTAATATAGCAGAATGATCTGAAAATACAGTCTGGAAGAGTAGTTGTTCATCACTAGTTGGTAAAACTTGTGAAGTTTTTCACCATTAGTTGGTTAATAAGATGGAAAAATTGTCAGATTGAATAAGTTTAAATAAGTTTAACTGGTGTTTTTATTGTGCTTGATGAGATGTTAAAACTACTAAAGTATTTGAGTAAGGTGGAAATAAAGAAATAATGAAAAGTAAAATAAAACAAATAAATAAATAGTCTTTTGGTATTAATTAATAACAATTAAATAAGTTATTATGAAAATTTAACTAATTTAGATAGATCCAGGCTAATAAAAATACAGCCTTATTTTATCGGATTGGGCAATTATATGCTTAAAAAATTGATGACATAAATACAAATTTTGATAAAATTAAATCATTTTCAGTGACGCCTCCTGCTTCATTCTGTCAGTGTGTGTTAGTGGGTATGTGTGTGTGTGTGTGTGTACTTATTTCTGTTCTTTTGTGGTCCATGATTGAAGGTCTGATCAGTTAATGTGGAGCACCTGGGCCCAGTGTTTCCTATGCTATAAAACCCAATAATCAGCTTGCACACATTTTCAACCTTCCTGCAAAGGCTTTGAATTTTGTGTTATTTTTTACACCATCAAACCACATTATTCACATACACTCACCTTCACTGCTGCTGTTCACATCCTGTAACTTTGGTGACATTTTAGTTGCATAAATAAACTATTTAAATCTAGCTGTCGTTTGGTGTCCGTTTCTGTCGTGGCCCTCTGAGCTGGGTTGTGACACCACACAGCAACACATATGCTGGTCTCTGACCTTTTTTGGTGGAATCCATTTAAAATGGAGCCATATGTGGATGTGATCTTGGAGGACTAGGGTCTCAGGGACTAGAGCTGGAGTGACTTGGGGCTGAGTGGAGGGTCTCGAATTTGTAAAAGGCGGTTAACGTGTATTAATGTTATGACTCAAAATGGTTGTTAATCTATGTTCATTTACCAGCGATGGTCTCCTCACCACCCAAGTAGTCTCCCTGGAAGTGTGGGTTTGAATCCCACTTCTGACAGAAGCCTTTTCAACAGGTTGTCAGCACAGGTCACCACTGTCTCTCTCAAAGCACGTGATGCACTGGGGGACTGCCAGTTTTCCCTACGCCTGTCATCAGACACAATTTATGAAAAATCCTATATAGAGATGAGCATGAAAAATAAAAGTCAATCAGGGGACTTTTACAACAAAAACACAGTGGAAATTTGGTGTTATATTCTTATTTTCCATAAAACAAGAAAGGTTAAAGATTATCGCTTTAGTCTGAGTGTAATTGTCGAGTTTTAGATAACTGATGAATAATTTGAAAGTTTCAACCTGCCTGAGAGATCAAAACTGTATTGTTCTTTGATGTTACAATTTAGCCAGATTTTTTTGTTTTGTTTGTTTTTAAAGGCCAAAAAGTTGCACATTCATCGCAGTTAAACTTTGGTTTCGTTCATAAAATCAAGACCCTAATTGTCTGGATATCGCGTTTGCCCTGTCTGATAGTGAAGTTTTGATGAGTTCCACGGAGATCCACGCTGCTTTCAGGCTCTTTGTTCTCAGATCCACGGCAGACCTGCAGCTGCAGCCCAGCGCTCCCCCCCTCCCGTCTGTCGGCTCTGCGCGTGCGCACTGACTCCTCTGTGCGCTCTCTGTTTGCATTGTGTCTGAACTGCCGGCGAGCTTAAAAATATTTTAGCACCGCGGAAATGTCGGGCAGGTCGGTCCGAGCGGAGACCCGAAGCAGGGCCAAAGATGACATCAAGAGGGTTATGGCCGCTATTGAGAAAGTACGAAAATGGTAAGAAGAAAGATGAAAAGCAGGCTTGGTTATCTAACAGGAGAAAGGCTTGTTGGGGGAGGAGAGGGAAGGAGCGAGAAGGGGATGAAATGGGAAGAAAGGATACATTTTGACCGGGATTTTCAGCACATGTACTTCCAGCTCAGGTGCACCGGGGCGCAGTAGCGCGGTGCAGCCGGTACCGTCTGCCTCCTCACTCACACGGACACATTCTCGGCGTTTTCTCCGTTGATTTTAACGGCGAAGGTTGAACCCAGAAGCCATTTCGATGCAGTCACATGAAGCCATTGCTGGCCGCCACTGAGCCCGGAGCTCAGGCGGCTGTTTGAGGCACAAACGCCCAATAAATCTGGACTTGGAAACAATTTGACGACGGCGCTCTTGAGTCGGAGCAGTTTTAGTCCGTGTGGAGTTTGAAATGAGGCGCTTTGAGTGGATTGTTTCGCCCGGAGAGAAGAAGAGACGGTGGGGGTTGGGAGAGGGAAGTAGGCTCCTGCATGGCTGAACACGCACCGACTCTCTGTAACGTTTAAACACCAAAATGATTCTTTTATTCAATGAAAACGCCACAAATACGCCCATTTATCCAGGATAGTCTTCTTGTCGAGTGTCAGGCGTGTAAGCCGCTTGGTGGTGCGGTTGAATATAAAATGATGAATTATATCAGGGTGTTTTAATCAGAAATGCCCCGGTCAAAGTTAAGAAGTTGGACAACTTCAAGTATGTCTAGTCTTAAACTTATTACAATAACTAATAACTAATGTGACAAGTGTATGGTATCTAATATGTGCAACTCAGATAGTAATTTTTTTAATTCGGGCTAATTATTTTCAGTTTTAGTAAACTCGTAAAAATTGTCATGAGAAATGATTGAGGTGTTGTCGTATGTGGTCTCTTCATCCTGTTTCGTATTTGGCGCGTTTTTATGGCGTTATTACATTAAAAATGCGTATGACGTTATCATTCCTGACATGTTATCGCTACAATAAGGCTCACTGTGTCTCTGTGATGTTCCAGGGCTTCTGTGATAATTTGTCCCATTTTTATCTGTTGTGTGTCAGACTGGACTTGGATTTAAGACACACGGGCTGACTTTCACAAATATTTTATACAAATATATTTAACGTTTTTATGGTCATGTGTGTATTTTTTTTTTAGAATTATATCATGGGGAAGTAATTGGAACTGATACATAATGTTTCTCAGGGTTTCATTTGGTACGTGGTACATTTAATTTTTAACTCCTCCTAAGTGAATTGAGGGCAGACTTTCAAATTAGCAATCCGTCAGTAATTGAGTATGCACATGCAAAAGACATTAAAAATGCTAAATAAATACTAATTTTCATATACATCCTGATACATTTGGCATCTTTGTGAACTTTGAGCTTTTCACTACAATTCAAAATGAAACTATAATGTTTATGAAAAGGGGACCATTGGTTTTCACTTCAGAGTTTAAGAGGTTAATGCTTGAAAGTTTGTATGAGAGCAAAACTTTGACTTGTGACTCATAAAACAGTGTCTTGGTTCCACCTGCAGACGTCAAAGTGTTACTCTGGACATCCTGTAGTGAGGTTAAATTAACTTTGGTGCAATGTCTGTTATGTCTCACTATGATATTCAGTCATATTTACTTAATTTTGTCAACTGTTTAATTCTCTGCCTTCTGTACTTGCTTACTTTTTACTATTTTCTACTGTTTTTCTCGGATACATTTAGGACAGGTGGGAACTGTGGGACGTTTTTGTTCTGTCTTAAACATAGAATGGGACATTTTTGTCCATGTTGGCCTATTTCCTGAAAACCCTGGCACCAATCACATCATCTGGCAGATCAATATACATGCTCAGACAGGGGTCACTCATTCATAGACATAAAATAGAATAAAGCACAATGAATTTCATTTCCACGTCAGTTTTCCAGCTAATAATAGCAATAGTCTTCATTCTTATTGGTTTCTTGTGCCTCGATGGAGGTGTGAACTCAAATTATCTGTAACGTTGTGTCGTAGATCATTTTTTGTACACAGTCTTATTTTAAAATGTGTAAAATGTTGCTTTTCATGTTTTCCATGACTTCCATTGACAATCTTTTGTTTCTGGGCTAATATTTGTGATGTTTTCTCTCCTACACAGGGAGAAGAAATGGGTAACGGTTGGAGACACATCCCTCCGCATCTACAAGTGGGTGCCCGTGACAGAACCCAAATCAGATGATGTGAGTTCAGCTTCTTCAGTGACACCTTTGGGGGGTCACTGAAATGCTAAATAAATTTTTGTCTTTGAAATGTTTGTTTTGTCATTGAATTGCGCTTAACTACTGTTGCCTTTTTGGTTATTGTAGAAGAACAAGAATAAGAAGAAGGGCAAAGATGAGAAATATGGCTCAGAGGTGACGACTCCAGAGAACAGCTCCTCTCCGGGGATGATGGACATGCATGGTTGGTGTCCTTACACATCCATAGCTGTAGGAATACTTCATGCTTGAACAAATGAACTTATTGCAAGCGTAACGTAAATGTTAAATATTAGGAAAATATCTGGAACATGGGTAGAGATGAAAATGAGTTGAATTTGAAGTGACTATGTCAACTAAAACTATATGGAAAATCCATTAATGTTGGATGTATCTGTGCTCAGGTGGCTCTCTGACCGCACACCAGGCCACAGTTTCCTTCCCACACTCCAAAAACATGCAAACTCAGACTGCCTGTAGGTTAAAATGTGTGAGGTTCTGCTGTTTTTCCACTGCTGCTGAATCCCACCAGACTGATAGCCTGGGTTCAATCATTCTTCTAAATCAATGCTTCACTCTCAAGCACAGCAAACATGCAATCTATTGCACTGTATTACCGTGAAGAAAACTAACGAATATTATTTAGTGTGCGCCACGCTCTGTGATTTTGGCAGAACCGAAAAATCCAGCAACTGAAATTCACTCAAAATAGAAACCTGCTGATGCTGGTTTAGAAAACATTGCAGAAATTCATCAGGTGAAGTTAAATATATCTGTGTAGCACATTTAACAGAAGTGCAAAACAATGAAAGAAAAGCCACAAAAGACAACATAAAAATGCTATAACAGCATAAGCATCAGACAGACGTAAATGTTAAAGAGTAAAAGACAGTTTGGTGTTATATATAAAGTGAGACTTAAAGGTATCAGAAGGAGGAGCAGCCACGGAAAACAAGAAAACTGCCATCGTCCCTTATGTCCCAGTGCACAGTTAGCTGTCTAAATCTCAGAAGTTCAGTGGAAAAGGAAACGGGCTGCAGCTGCTATTTGTCTGTGATGGATAAGTGATCAAATGAACAATGGACTCCAGCTCCTCATGTCCCCACACAGGACAGGACAGGACAGGACAGGACAGTGGCGGCTGTGTGCACAGAACTTTGTCCGCTGTGCATGGATCTAAAGGTTGAATTTGCGAAACCTCTTGTTCTATCTGTTGCTCTAAAAGCGAAATGTTTTTCTTGGCCTGTATCCCTGCATCTCTGCTTCATAAACAACCTTTTCTCTTAATCAAAAGATGACCATTCTTCTGAAAAATGGAAAAACCAACATAAACAAATATCATTTTCAAAAACAAGATTTCGGTCAGGTTATAATTCTGATGTGTTCTGCGGTGACGATGGTGAGAATGTTGTCCCTGACTGTCCTTTCTGTGTCTGAGTTTTCATTAGTGGTGCCAGTAAGTCCACGTTCTTGATGATGACACACACTGAAAGCCCTCTGTTTCTCTCTGTGTTAGACGACAACAGCAACCAGAGCTCCATCGCCGATTCCTCCCCAGTCAAACAGGAAAACAGTTGTAGCACGAGCCCCACCCCGGAGCCCACCGCCACGTCTCACCGCGAGAACAGCGAGGCCAAGAATGACCAGAGCCCTGACAGCAAGAGGGGTCAGACACACTATCTCAAATAGATGTTTATATAGCAGTGCTAATTTTCTCTGTTATTCTATTTTCTGTTTGATTGACTGGATGATGAGCCGCTGCTCTTGTCAGTGTTGTAACTCGATGACCATCAGTGACACATTTGAGAGAAAATCGACTCCTTCACCAAACATAAACAAACAGGAGAGACGTACAGACACAGTGTAGCTGTGACCACGTTATTCCCCAACGTGACATGAATAGACAACCTGACAGCTTTCTCTCCTCTTCCTCTCACTCCAGCTTTGACTCCTCACTACTCACTTTGTGTGCAGTTACACTTTGCCATCACACAGTGGCGCTCACTTGTCAAAAATAGGCTTTGTATATCTAACACAGTTCAAAGAGTTTGTCTTGCGTGCGTTTAAAATCTTCCGTTCTGTGTGATGTTTCAGGTAAGACCATCCCTTCCTCAGAGACCTCAGAGAGAGCACAAAGTGCCAAGAGAGACAGTCTGTCCTCAGGGGAGAAGGACTCGTCAGACAGCAAAGCCACTCAGGTGATCAGCACGTCTTTAAAGCAGCAGGCCGATGGGCTGTGTTTGTGAACGCTCACGTGAATTTGAAAATCATTTTAGAGAAGTTGTTTTTAACAGCGATCAAACTCTTGACAAGTTGAAAAAGAAGCTGCTAAGTAAAATCAAGACATTTTTAGTTCCTCAACATTTACTCTTATAAAACACCTTCCCGATAAATAATTCTGTCCTATATCATTCTGGTAAATTGCTTTAAATGTGTCGGTTGTTGATTAAAATTGACATAAAATCCACTAAATTGATTGGTCAGTTTACTTAAAACAATTTATGATATTCTGGGGAGGTGGCTTACAATCTACAATGTTTACACATTTGAATAATTCATAGCATCAAATCACCTCTGTCTGTTACTTGGAATAAGAGAATTGATTTATGCTGCTTTTAGACTAATGGTGTGTTTGTTTGTCTGTCTGTTTTTCTGATAGGACCTGGAGCAGGAGACCCCACCCAGCAAGAAAAGTAAATTGGAGTCCTCGTCTCAAGACTTTGAGGACAGTTAAATGTTTGGGGCTGCTTCATTTCTCTCCTTCAGCCTCTTCTCCCTCACTGTACCTCCCTCCATTGACCCCTGGTAATTTGGGGTAATGGACACAGCGGCTCTCCTCCTCCTCCTCCTCCTCTTTCTCCCCACTCTCCCCTCCTCCTCCTCCAACCCAAACGTTAATACCAAAGGGAGAATGGACATCTCTCTCCCCCCCGCCACCTCTGCCCTAACACTCCTCTGCCACAGAGGGAGAATGGATATTACCTCTATTCACCGATCCCCTCCGTGCTTCCTTCCACCTCACTTCACTTTTTCACTAATGCCAAGAGAAGCTCTGAATCCAGGCTGCCACCCCCTCTATGACCAGGGGTGGTGCTGCCTCCCCAGGCCAGGCCAGAAGAGAAACTCTGACCTGCATCTGTGACTAATAGTATAAGGCTGGGGATTTGGCCCTGAGGTTGCTCCGAAACGCTGGTCTGAGACGGTTTTAAACGTTTCACTGCTAACAGTTTAGCTCAGGATGCTCAGAGGCTAAACTGGTCTTAGATCAGTGGCATTGGGAAACCTCCACGTAAGACCACATCTCTTCAGTCGTCCCGATCCGCCTCCTGTTAGACTTATGTCCCCTGTTTGTTTAGAAAATGTTTAGGGTTTCTTTCTCAGGAGGGTCAATGCACTGTTATGGTATGTCACAATCGATCACAGATAGATTTGCTGCTGTTGTGGATGTCTTTTTTTCTCTATCCATGAACTTTCTTCATTCACATGTTTTTTTTTTCTTTCCATGACTTAGTTATCATATGTAGAGGAAGAAGAAGACAACGGTACTCTCGGATAAGTAGTGAGAACTCGCACAGGTAGCATACGTGGGTCCTGAAGGTGTGCCTTGAGATGCTACGATTAAACACATTTTTAGGTCAACAAACAGTTTTGGAACATCACTTTCCATGCTAGGTTTTATTTGCCTTACAATCCTCACTAATTAATTTGATCCTCACTAATTAATTTGATTCAGACTTGATATTCAACTGCAACAGTTTTATTTAAAACAAGCCGACTGGATTTGAAACTCTCTCTCACATCGGTAAACCTCATTCATCTAACCTCCGAGCTTGGGCGTCTCTCGGTAACCTGCTTACTGTTTTGTTTCTCCTTCAGGTGACACTTTGTTGTTGACTGCATTTTTTTCCTCATGTAAAGTGGAAACCAGCTCATTCTGGTTTCCCGTTTGGTCCATCGTCACAACTTCACTACTTATCCATGACTTACAAAAGTGTCCGTAGCTCACAATAGAAGGGCCCAGTCTTTTTGCTCAAGCGCTGGTTCTAATCCTCCTTCAAGGTGCTGTCTGTTTGCTGAATCCGTACACATCTGGCATCAGGCTCTCCGTTTTGTGCCCATCTGTCACTGACATCAATGCAATTTACTTGAACTTTGGGATTCAGACCTATGACCTCTAATGTACAACCTCACGCATGTAAGATTTATTTGCATTAATGAATATTAACTTGTGACTATGGATTGAAATCTATTGATTGACAGAAACCAATGACTGCTTATAACAGGGGCTATAGGAGTACTCGGACCACAGAGTTACTTGACCAGGAGATCTCAGCATATCAGTGCTCACATGGATGGAGAGAAAAGAAGTAAATTGTCTCAGTTTAGAGGATGGATTAGCATATACCTCATTCCCAGTCCAGCAGCGCTGGAACTTAAAATGCTATGTATTGACATTAAGTTAGACACAGAATTATCTACACTCAGTTTAAGAGAATCTCACTTGCGTTGTAGCTTTCACCCGATCGAGCCGATTGCTTATAGTTTGCTCATAACTGTGTAAAAAAAGAGCTGTGAGATATAAAATCTTGTATGTTGTTTTTCTTGGGACCATTTTGTTTTACTTTAGATCTTGTACAGATTTATGGTTTGGTTTGACTTATTTATTCCATCAGTAGTGCTTGGTTTTTATCATGTCCAATGTTTTGTTTTCTTAATAAAAGTCATAAAACTTTTGACTGCCTGTTACTGTGGTCTAATATGGGAACTACAAGGGCACTCACAGCTCATACCTCCACCAAGACCAAGCGAGCCTAGAGAGAATTAATCTTTTTCTAATAGAGCAAAAATAACTTGTAATAAGAGATGATTTCTTTTGGCATTTCTGTCCTATAGTTACAGTAGAGAGAGAGACAGGGCAGAGAGGGGATGACATGGAACAAAGGGCACAGGTCAGAATCAAACCTGCACTGCTGTAGTATGTTCTATGCTCTCTACCAGGTGACCCACTGGGGCACCCAAGACTTCTGATTTTAATTGGAAATTTGAACACATTGGTACGAGTGCGACTGTGTAGTGGGTTCATTTGCTGCTGTGACACTCGTGACTACCCACTGACTTGAGCGCGACAAATGGGTTTTAATCCTATTTTAAGGCACAACAGTAGATCTGCCTCCCACTGTGCCTGAGATCCCATTTATACCTTTTGTTGTTGTGATTAGATTGCTATCTGAGAAATCACGCGTGGCCTGACTTGCACTGTGATCTGATCTGTCACAAAGATACGAATACAACATACACAGCGTTGACACATTTATGACATCCATAAAGGGTCTTTTTCACACAGTGACTGCAGAAAATTGCCAGAGAAGCTGTTCTGGTTTCTGTCCCAGCATTGCAGAATTTTGTTTACTCACACTGAGATCTTTCCCAGGTTTTTAGTTTGCATTCACACATTCTGACATCACAGAACTGTGAACCTGCCACATATCACCACTGGGGAGGTAAAATTTGTCACAGCTGCCAGCTTTACTGAAGTAAATCTCCAGATAGATCAAGAAAACTGTCAGTTTATTTTATTTACTGCTGGTGTATCTTCATGGGCCATTCATGACCACAGCTCTCTCTCTTTTCCTCTCTCTCTCCCAAGTCAAAGGTTGAGCAAGTAATTGTGCATTTGTACTGAAGCACAACCAGAGATGTCCCATTGTTTTTCATAAGTTTCTCTATTGGAGCATACAGTACATAGAAAACAGTGACATTTTACAACACATCACCATCTGTAAAATGGTTTGAACATTAGAATGTTATGAAACCATTCATAGACGGTGCCTGAAAGTGTTACGTATAAAACATTGCACTAATTAGACATCACTTACTGCAGTATAAAGTACACAACAATTTAAAGTCATTATCAGTAAGTAAGCTTTTTCCTGGAGTGGAAATACAATGTCAATCTTATCAACAGGGCAGAAAAATAAAATGCAGTACACATTAAAGATATCTTTTGTTGCATGGCCATGTGTGCATATCTATCAGAAGGAAATTTCTGATTAGTATTTACAAAGACTAATAACAATGGTTAGTCACGTGTACACTGGAAGATCCAATATGATCCAAAATTGTGCTTAAGAACAAGATGGTTAATTAGATTAATTTAGCTAAAAACGTATAGGACAGTTTGAAAACCACTGACAAGAAGGATCAGTACGGAACATCATGAAATGATCTGAACTACATGATATCATCACTTCAAAATGATAGCGTTTAAGCAATTTCTGTTTTTATGCATCTTCACCGGTAACTCTTTAAAGTGCAATAATAATTTATTAGAGGCTTCTATTGTTTCATTTTGGTTCCTGTAACATGTAGCAGAACACATTTTAAAATCACAACAGTGGTATCTAGCACTAGAAGCTGAAAATAGACTTCTTGTTTATCATCACGTACGTATGTAGCTTTTTAAGTTCTGCATCAAAGTTGGGCAGTAATGCAGCATTTAACCTCTGTGAGTCATTCGCACCATGACCAGGTAACACCAGGTGACACCAGGTGACACCAGGTGTGAACGACCCAACATGTACCAACATTTACATGCAGGCTATGCACTGCCATTAAGGCAAAACACAAGCAAGCTGTACACATGAGCAGAATGATTAGGATTCGGTCGATTACCCAAATATACCAGAAGCCTATGACAAATGTCCACCGGGTGAGGAATGTATGTGGAGGTGACTGATTATGACATTAACATGCCTGAGTAAAGTGTTTTGCGATCACAAAATCTTGGTTTGTTACTTGGTGTAAGCATGCACTGATTTATGCCAATGTGTGCGCCAATACGTAATCGTATTTTTGCCTTTTTATCACAGTACAGAACAAATACTCTGAGCATTAAGTGCATGCAAACAGACCAAGTGGGGACAGCTGACTGAGTTTAACATCTTTTGAACTATACAGATGCCTTTAGAACTTGAAAAGCTACTTAGATGAATCTTATCTCCAACAAGGAGCAAGTCCAGTCTGTTGCTAGATATCCAATGACCCAGATGACTGAGAACCTTCGGAGACAGACTGCAGTCCTTTTGCAGACAATACTTCTGCTTCAATACTTCAGTCAGTGCTACATAGCTTATTTGCCTGTATGAATATTATTGATTTATGACAAATCTTGGAAAACCCAAACAGAATAAATAACAAATGCAAAAACTTAATCGGCTACAGTAAATCCTCAGTAATCAGCCTTATTTTAAGTAGCGTTAATCCAGGATATTAACCTGTATGCCTGTAGGAAAGCAGTGTAAGGATACAGACACACTGCATAGCCTCATTCAAATCAATGGAATCCAGCTACACTGTGTGACTCGTCTCCACAGGTTAATAAAGAGCAAGAAGGCCTTTGTAAAATGAGGCTGATTTGTTTCATCATATGTACATTAGTGACAACATTTGTCATGGCAGTATATCTCTCTGATTGGTTTGAAGCCTTAAAGATAGTGGAATGTCACACAGGAGTGTCAGAGAGACATTAAAAGTCAGAGGTGCTTCATTTTCCTTTTCCATGGTAACTGTGCTTTTGCCTAAAAATTACATTTGCAATGTATTCAACTTCACACTGGCTTATTTTAGAAATGAAATGGAATGCAAAAGAACACGTTCAAGTGCAGAGGACACAGTCCTTTCTTACAAAACACCGATATTGCACCAAAGCAGCATATTTGGACAAGGAAACTGTATTATAGTCAGAACAATTTAGCTTCGGAGAGAAGAGTAGCATTTCTGTTGCATTAAGTATTTGGACGGTAGATGACAGTGATATACATAAATACAGTATAAAAATACATCTGTAGGGCTGATCTGTAGGAAAGGTAAGAGTGTAGAGAGAAGAGGGCGAGACAGTTTTTAAGAGGAAGAGGGATAAGGAAGGTTTTAATGCCTGTTAGGGGCTCTCAGGGTTGATGTCAATGTGGAAGTCTCTAAAAGGTTTGGTCATCGTTACAGGACTCTGTCGCGTGTCCGAAGGCTTCACAGATGTCGCAGTAGGGCCTCTCGTCAGCTCGTTTGCCGTGATAAGTGGAGTGAGGGACAGAGTCAGGGCTCTGAGCCTGTGTGGGACAGTCCTCCGTGTCATGGAGGTCAAAGCAGTCGCAGATATCGCAGAACAGACGTGGAGTCGCCTTTTTTTCTCGCTTTGAGGCTCTTTCTTCAAAGCTGTATGACAAAAGACAAGAGAGGCAGGAAAGAAGATGGTGGAAGGTGAGACAGGACAGGAGACATTGGAGATGCAGAGGCTATTGGAGACTAGCGGAACATTTCTCATATCCTCAGAACTAAGAAGATTTTTTTTTCGGAACCCAACCAAACTCTAGTGGGACACAGTCAGACTGCTGCTCACCCGTCTGCCCCGTCATTGCCGTTAAATTCAGCCAGGGCCAACTTCTTCAGCTTAATCTTCAGCTCCTCGTTCTTCCGCTGCAGGTCCACGATCACACTGTTCAGGAAATTGATCTGACAAAGACAATCAGACCACAGTTAGACACTTACATATTTTCCTAATGTGAGGGTTTATGAGGCATAGATACAAGCATAAAAGACCTAAAATGGATTATAAGAGGACTACTGACAGTCTTACCTGTCCCTCAGCAAATTCCTTCTCTTCCCTCAGCTGCTCCAGCGCTGTATCACCTGCAAAAACACAGCATAAATTTTCTAAAAAACAGACAGAAAATTCATCTCCTTAATGTTTCTCTGCGTCATTACACTGTGGGCGCTCTAATCAAACCTTGTTTAAGCCTCAGGGTTGTTTACCTGATTCTGGTGCTTCCATGAATTCTCCCTCTGAGGACTTAGTTCCCATTAGCCTTTGCTCTAGAGAGTGAACGCGGCTCTGCAGCTGAGCTTTGTCTCTCTCCAGAGTCTCCACAGCCGAATGCAGGGTCTTAGCCATAGCGTTTTCTCCTCGCAGAACGGCAATCTGTATAAAAACAGCAGCTTTGAGAAATAAACAACAGTTGGGTCCCCGTGTGTGTGTTAGTGTGTTTGTTTGCAGTGGTACCTCATTCCTCAAACTTTCTAGTTCCCGGTCTTTGTCAGAGATTAAGGCTGCAGTGGTTTTCTGGACGTTCCTTTTCCCCTCTGTTTCCTGCTTATAGACGGTTTCCCTGTAAAAGGATGTAGAGTCAGCGACACTGACTATGTGGCTTTCGTCTGAGACGATGTCCTGACCTGCAGCAATACAACTCAGCTGCACCTCAGTTGGCTCACACATGCGTGTGCCACGTGGCTACCGGGACTTCATCCCACCACATCTCAGCTGGATGCTATGACCTCATCCCTCCCACTCTCTGGTTCGAAATTCTGGATCAGGGCTTTGTTGACTCATGGACTTTGACCACTTATATTTGGACTTTAGACTCTTAACTAAACCAGATCTCAAGAGTCATAATTTCATGGTAATTTCCTACATTGTGACTGACTGTGTATGTAATTCAATGATTTATCCCTCGTGGTTCCTACTGTGCACCAGGCTGTTTGAGGAGAGGGAATCTCTCTCCCATTGTCTCTCCCATGGTTTCTCCCTTTTCCCCTTCAGGTTATGTTTTTTTGGGGAGTTTTTCCTTGTCTTCACAGAGAGCTTTGGGCTGGGACGGGAACCATTGTCGTTATGTGGGCCTGTGAAGCCCACATAACACAAAGAGGCATGACAGCTTTGACCCAAAGCTTCTTCATCCCAGCCTATACTTCCCGGTCACACTTAAATTCAATCTCTACTCGGTGTTAGTCATGGAGGAATATAGAAAAAAGAGCTTAATCCTCTCATTAGTGCACGGTGACATGTAACACCATACAAAGCTTGGTCTGAAGGGGGCAACACACAGCTACAGACTTTCGATTTCCAGAGATTTAATTAAGTGGTAAAAATGTGAGGAATGTTATCAGCATGTGACATCACACTCATCGCCATGCTACTCTGGATTCTTGTAGCTCTACTATGATTGAAAAAAGCATAATTGCACGACTGTCCTTTTCTAGTTTTTAAATGTACAAAACTTAATGTATCAAAAAAGCAAAGATGGAATGCAGTTTAAAAGGTGATGCCACTACCAATAATCTGGAGCCAGGTCACATAAAGGCACATTTGGTTATATAGGATAGAATAATACAGGTTATAGTACAGGCTAGTTTCATACCTGCTTTTCATGTCTGTTTGTTGACTGCTGCAGTCCTCATTCTGCTAAGACAGACACAGACGGGCATTATAAGGAAGATAAAAAACATCTCAGATTTAAGAAAAAACCCCACAATGATTTGTGGAATATGAATGTAATGAAACATTAGAAAAGGCTATAGTACCTCTGCAAGATTCTGAGTCTTGTGGGAGGCCAGCTTCAGATCCTCACTGAGACAGGAAAAGGAAAATAGTATTTAAGAGCAGAAAATTAATCCGGGCTTTACTGCTTTTCCAAAACATGCTATCGCATTTCAGTTTGGTTCTCTACTTATCACAGTGATCTGCGATAATCATCACAAGGCTGCTCAGAATAAATCTGTTCATCTGTTAATAGCTGCTGTGGTGCCAGATGTTCACATCTGGTAAACACACACACAAACATCCAAATCATCAGCGATATACACACACTTATATGCAACAATATAAAAGTGTGATTACAAAATAAACACCTGGTGCATTTGCAGAGGCTGTTTGACTTGACAGTATGCAGCCCTTCATATTATTTGTTACACTAAATAGTGTCTAAATTTCTGCTGTGAGAATTAGAAATGCACAAATGTAACATATTCTAATGTATTAGTATTAGAATATTATTTGTGCCCGATCTTTCACCTCTATGCTTACTGAAAGAGCTTGGATTTGGAACGTAAACACACCAACTCTCATCATTCAGAAAGCTGCCATCTGTCCCTTTATCTCTGTTGCTTACTGTATGTACAGTAGACCTCTGTACCCACCGCAAAGCTCCACGTTTTTTATACATTCCATTATGGAATAATACCGTTGAATGAATTCCATAAGAGCATTATGAAGTGCACATTTTTGGGGCAAGGGGGAATGTATGAATCTGGATATTTTTGGATACTGCAACCAAATGATTTTCTGTAGAAACATGGCTGAGTTTCATTCAGGTCAGTCAGGAAAAACTGAAGCTATGTGCGACTAATGGGCCTGTCTGAGCACCATCTGGCTGAGAAATGTAGCTGCCTGCTGTATAATTACATTCACCATGCTTCTGTACCATCTTCCCCTCTAACAGAGCAGAGAGGAGGCTCATTTAAAGAGACATGTGCTATATATAAAATATGTACAACAGCCAAGTCAAAGTGCATACCAATGAAGATTGTTCAATTTTAAGTTTATCCACGTGTAATCACAGCGATAACGGAGGGTGAAAAAATAATTTGTTTTGCAGATAATATACAATTTTACAACATTGTTCGCTACACTTTGGTGGAAGTTGCATGCTTCCAGCCTTCCATCTGGAACAGCGAAGCCAAGTCCATTGTAGAACGACGGTTGTCATAAATCACTTGTGCATATTTGTCATGTCTATGTGTAAAATGAAAAAAAACAAACCTGTTACAAGTACATATCTGAATTATGAGCATAAATAGAAAATGCGTCACAAGCAGGTCACATGACCAGCAGCTCAATAGGAATCATGTGTTGAGCCAAAGATTGATGACAGCCTGGATTTCTAGAATGAAACAGAGCTACAGTTTGGGGCTCTTTTTCCTACTTCCACATTGGTTTGTTGTAATTTAATGCTTATTTCAAATTTAAGCTGATAAGACTTGATTTGTTTTGTTGTGATTGCGCTTCTGTAACAAAGAATGATTTCCACAGATATCTCCGAGCTGATCAGAGTGTGTGTAGAGGCGTGATGGATTAACACTACAAGTCAGTCAGTTGTTTGGTCTGTCGGTATTAACACAGACTGACAGCATTAATCAGTGGTTTGTTATTTCTAATGAGTTACAGAAGTCCCTCAGTGGACAGGAGGGTGAGTGAGGCTCCTCGTGAGCTCCAGTTCAACTCGAGTCAACAGCCTTACGAGTCTCCGTAACCAGGGCAACCATAAAGTTGACGTGCCATCTCACAGCACACAGAGCCTCCCTGTCTGCCCCATGAAACTCGGAATGTTCCGCCCAATTTCAAGTTTCTAGTTAAGTTTCTCCGCTCAGCTTTGTGAAACTAGTTTAGTTTTATTCACTCATCACTCACCGCTGTGAAGAGCGGTTGATTGTATCTTGTATGGTGTGTACGAAAATACTGGACAAATGGCGTCCTTTATTGTTCAATCAGGACGGACTCTGTCTCAAAATATAATCAATTGCTCCTAGACCCCGATCTGAACTAAGTACACAATTTCACTGAAGTAAGTCTGACGCTACTTTTTTAGCTTTCCTCCTGACAATCAGACAATGAAAACATGACCTTGATGATGACTTTGAAGGAAGCAAAAGCACATCTGAGTAGCGCTGAATACAGCTGTTCTCTCAGCTTCCACAAAGGCACATTGATTCCACATCACCACCCCACACACACACACATACACACACACCCTCTGAGGTCACACTGAAAGTGCGGCCATATTGGAGCCAGGCAGTCCTAGGATGGAGAAACTGAGTGATATTACATAATGTCAACAACAGGAGACAGAGGACGTCCGCACATTGTTGGGACATGATGAAGGCGGAGGTGGGCAAATAGCAGCACAAGCGCATGGAGAAACTGAAGGGGCTCCGGAGAGGATGAATAAGTTTTTACTAAGTGAATATGCCTCTTATATAGTGAACACAAATGTCTTGACATCTCTGTCTCCATGCGCTCCTCATTCTGCGGGATGCTACAGTAAACACTGATGACTATGATTCAGCCAGTTAAATTCATCTGGATGTCTGACATCACAGAGCACTGATGACTCAGGGGGGAGTGGCAGAATGATGTACAGACTAACACACACGCACACACACACATATGCTACATGTTTCCACATAAACAGAGAGGGCAGCACACATTCAGCAGTCTATAAATAGATCTACATCAGGCGGGAGATGCACCACAAAACATAACAAAGCTGGAATATGTTCACCATGTACTAAAGACCATCTTATAACAAATTACAATGGAACAAGCTATTTGTCATAGATGAGTAGATTATCATATTTTAAAAGAATTGGAATTCATATCTTGTTTTCTCATGATTTTTAGACTTATCTGTGTAATTCAGAGGCTTTTCTTGCCGTGTTGTGTTGCTGAACCGCCAGGCTGTGACTCCAACATTACATTCATAAACACAATTAATAGCCTCCAATTACGGGTTTATTACTAGTTTCCACTACATTTAGTGGAGGTACCATCACTCTAGGGTATTATAGACAAAGCCACTTTAACAGCACATCTAACATTTGAGTGTGTTTTACCAAAAAAGGTAAAAATGTGTACCTGGTGTCAAAGCACATGCAATAACAGTAATTAAATTGTCTCGCACTGTCTTTTCTTTGTTCGAAATGAGAGCTTGAAAATTCAGAATGGCATTTTACACACCAGTGGAGTCCCTCAGGCAAAACTAACCCAGCAAAATAAAGTGGCTGGCTGGGGTCACCAGGAGGAGACATGGTAAAGGAAAAAACACATTAGTTATCCTGAGTACTTACATTTCCTTACAGAGAACTCCGCTCCGCTCCTTCGAGAGACTGAGCTCCTCTTGGTATTTGGAATTCTTCTGTTTCAAAGCCTCAAGCTGCAGCAGGAACACAGACG
The DNA here is from genome assembly GCA_900303265.1 of Brotula barbata. Lineage (NCBI taxonomy): Eukaryota > Metazoa > Chordata > Actinopteri > Ophidiiformes > Ophidiidae > Brotula > Brotula barbata. The sequence goes on along the minus strand of OMNV01010794.1, from coordinate 61,852 downwards.
AAGGGAAGGAAAAAGAGTCATATATTTACACACCAATAATACCAACAAAAATGTAAATATCTTCTCTGAATAATCTTCTTAATCCTGTATACACAGAATTACTGAAGTCAGTCAGTGCAATTCCATACACATACTTTGTCTTAAATGTGTTTAAGTCACAAATCTGCAGTAAGATGTAGTAAACATGTATGGAATTCATAGGATTCCATTGCTTCCACATGCTTAATCTGTTTACGAAGTGAGAACAAGTACAGAATAGTTGTGCTGATTGAAAGCCAATGGAGTCTTTACATGCTTGGTTAAATTAACTTATAATTCATATCATGATGACCTGTTACTTATAGTATGCCGTCATCTCTTGATGTCAATTTCAATCTGATTTTGTTTATAATTTCCATCAATCACAACAGAATGAAAGTTTTAATGATAGGTTAATGTGCAGAATGTAAATTACTGAGATAGATACAGCCTCATTAAATAATGTCCATCATATATGTATACAGCATAAATAATAAAAAAAACTGTTTTCAACATCAGATTCCTGCATTTTATTTAAAATGTTTGTCCTGTGTGCACATCCACCAAAATAACCCAAGGCAAGACACTCAGAAGTTTCTGCAGACTTTCTAATTTAAGCATGTGATGACAGGGATCCCAAATGTGCATGGTTCAGTAATTGCTTCTGTTCTCTTCAGGCATGTGCTGCCCTGTGATATCAGCCACATTAAAATAGCACTAATAAATATTTAATTGAAAAGAGAATCAGCTCCTTCCCAGATGGTAGCATAGGATAAATTAAGCTGCCCACAAACCATCTGCAGCTTGATTCTGCTGCACATCAACACATAATCAAGCGTGTCATCAACTATGACCTGACCTTCTAACACCTCAATATTTATCTACACCTCAAGGGTGAGAACAACTAGGGAGCATGTTCACACACACACACAAACCGATATAGGAACACTAACACTTGCAGCGACACGTGCTGGGTGACAACCACAGGCTGTCAAAACATATTCCTATGAAGTCGATAAGTGCCAAAATAACATAAAGGTTATATCAACACTCTTTGACGTGCAAGTGGCATTAACTGGTATTTCACTGGCAGGAGACTGGTCTGCAATTATTAAACCGTGTGCTAAAAAAGGAGCATCCTACCTGGTAATGAGGTGAATAGATGTTTGAGTACCCCTGATGAAGAGCGGCTATGTCCATACCTACACAGCCCAGCAGTGCTGGTTCAAACCTACATTAATGTTGTTGCTATGCCACTGCTCCTCCGCCACCTTCAGGATAAAATGCACAGACTAACACGAGCTGAGCATCAATAAACCATCAGCTCACATCCCCTGCTGTGCGCGGCTGCTGACAGAGAGCACCCACCCTCTCTCTCTCTTTCTCTCTCCAACACTTGTCACAGAAGCTGAGCGCCTCCATTATGTAATTCCTCACAAGCTCCGCCCAGCCTAACCCCCATCTCATTTCTGTTGGCTTCCTCTCTCTCCAAACACAGTATGTGCAAATTCACCTTTCATTCATGGTGTCTACTATGACTGAAAAAGCTCAAATTAAAACATTTCATGCATTTGTCCCACAAGGGTTTTACATCACAAAGAAGAATGATCAAACCACAATTCACACTGGCATCTCCTATTTGTGAATAAACCTTCTGCTAATTCCAATGTACGATTAATGCCTCATGCTAACTAGAGAATATTTATTTTTATTCTCTCACACCCAAGTAAGTAGATTTGGGCAGCACGGTGGCTTGGTGTCTAGCACTGTTGCCTCACAGCAAGGGTCATTGATTCGAGACCCAGAGTTTGCATGTTCTCCCTGTGCGGCGTGTCTTCCCACGTCTAAAGACATGCAGCTTAGGTGAACTGATGAATCTAAATTGACCATCCAGCCCCACCACAACCCTGACATGGATAAGCCGTATAGATAAAGGATGAATTGATTATATTTTTTCTTTACTATTATTACTATCAAATACATTATTTTATTGCTTGATAATACATGATAATAGCCTTTAATATTCCTTTTACAAATATTTTATATTTGTTTTTTTGCCTCTTTTTATGACCTGTGTTCTTTTTTTAACATATGCTGGAGGAGGGTCACATCCTAAATCACTTCTAATCCTGATCAGATGTCTGACTGCAAAACACGAAACAAGCAAACTTCAAGTGAACCATCTGTTAGCTAAAGCAATGTTCTGTGTAGCCAGGCATCACCACACGTGCATACACAAACAACCAAACACACACATGAACCAACTCATTCCCACATGGCCAGGATTACATCACCAACAACAGAAGGAACGTGGCAGTGTGCATCACGGCACATTGGGCGCTCAATAGCGTGTGTATTTCTTCTGCGCTTTTTAGATTCGCATTTTGCAAATATTCAAGAAAAAGGTTGGTAAATGTTTTCCCTTTTTGCTTCCTGGTACATTCATATTCAGAATATAATATCCTTTCCCCTGGGGAAATTCTGTTTGTGTCAATGTGAACTAATTTTTGTTAGATTAAATTAGATTAAAGATCCTATTTTGAAACTACAATGCTATGACAATAACAAGCTATTTGGAATTCAATTGAAGGGGACAGAAAATATGATGGTGACTTTTACAGGGGGCACAAATCTCCACCACTACCAAAGAAGATCAAAATTTAAAAGAGAAGTGACACAAAGTGATGGTAAGGTTTTCAAGATCTTCAAGATCTCTGGTTGTTCGTGGTCATGTTTCTACTTTTACCTCTACTTTTGAGCATTCCACTAATGCATTCCATGCCTGAGCCTATGTTTTAGTCTGTCAAATAAAGATCCTCATCCAGAGGTAGTGTAGCAGGTCTGCAAGTGATGGCTTAGACAGTTACAATAATCGATGTAATAAAATGTAGATGAAATACTGTCAAAAACAATGAAGGGTGTTCTGTAATTACATTCAAAAGTATGATAAATAATAACAGCAACATTATTATTATTATCATAGTAAGGAAATGAATATGTGTTGGAGTGAGTAGGGGGGCAGTAGAGAGCCACAGATTGAATGAATGGCTACAATTGAACACTTAACAGAGCTTAGATGGATTATAAGAATACCCAGATAAAGACGGCAGAGAGAGTTGGAGAGCAGTGGAAGGGTAGAGAAGAAAACAAGGAAACAAGTGACACCCATCGTGTTTCAGGGTGGGCTTATTCAACTTGATGGCCAGTTACATGCAGTCATTAGGGGAATCCTGATGTAAACAATGCATAAAAATGCTGATCTTATATGATAATAATTTAGGATGTACAAATGAAACCCCTCAGCAACATTGTCACATAACAAACAAGAAGATATGGAACTTCAACAAACCATGTCAAGTAACTGATTTGCATAATGACTTCAAACATGGCATTAATAGAGTGGGACCCACGTAACAGTGTATTTGAAAGGCTTTCCCAGCAGGGTGAGGCATGTTAACAGTTTTCACAGATTACATCAATACGTAAGGGCTGTACGCCTATGATGCATAATAATGTTTTCTGTAAACACAAACAAATTAAAAGTAACCCTACAGAACATCACTCAAATCCTGACAATGTGCACATCTTCAAAGAACCATCATCTCAAAAACACAAGCCCTGAGTTCACCGTGTCTTTAAATGATTGACCAGACTGTTGACGTGTGACAGTAATTTTAGCATTGACAGTACAAATAAAGGCGAAGTTACACAATATCTATTACTTTACTTACATACTTCGAGGTCCTCTGTACGTCCTGCTTAGTTTATCCAAAGAAAAAAAATGAATGCCCAAAATAGCCACTTGGTACTGTGCCAAAATAACAACAAGTATTTAAATATTCAAAGCATGGGGGCAAGTCTTACATGGATTTCCTGTTGTAACCTAATGCTTACCTTTACCACGAGTGTCTTGTTCTCATTGATCAACTGTTCAAGTGACTGGGCTTTCCTCTCCGACTTCTCAACGGCCTAGAAAACAAAATTATGTCAATAAATGTCAACTTTTACCTCAGTGCTCAGCAATTTTACTACAGAGTCTATGACAAACATCTCTGACCAAAAAAAAATCAGCATTACAACAGTCACAAAATTTATAAAAACAAACATAAAACAATATACAAGGACAAACAGAGGTAAAAAATAGACTAAAGTTAAGGCTCTAATAAAAACTGATGATGTAAGCACAGTATTCCAATAATAGAGCAGAAAGATCAGTGGCCATTTAAAATCTTGTCTAAAAAAGGAGAGACAGCTCAGACTTAACATTCTTCTGTTTTTTCACTTCCACATCCATTCGTAATGACTTCCTTGAAGACGGACCATAAGTATGGGAGCTATGGCTTTAGGGAGAAAGACAAAAATATCCTGCCTGTTGCTGTAAAATGTACTATCTACCAAGGCCTGTTCAGAAATTTAAAACATAAATACTACATTCATTTAGTAAGTTTCTAAAAAAATAATGACAGAGCTGTTTGATTTTGTAAAGTTGTGTTAAGCTTGAATGAAGAAGACGGCTCTGTGCAAATGCAGTTCCTTTTTTTGGTCAACTGAGTTACATCAGTAATATGTGCATGCCTTTTAGTAGAGCTTTAATAGCATCAACCTAGCCTGAAGCCATTGTCAGCCTTTTGAGTGGGAGTGCAATTGTACTTCTGACTGAAAGCACCCTGTAAACAAAGGATTACACAACTAAGCTTTCATAATATTGCTGGGAGGCTGGTTATTATAAAACAAATTATATGGTTATAAAATGTTTCTCAGAATCTAACCAAACACCTGCTGAGGTGTGGTGACACTCCACGTAAGTGGATATATTTTGGTGAGAATCAGCAAATGCCGGCTGATTCATTTCACAAACGTCTCCCCTCACAAACAACAGAGTAACATAACCAGGCTCTTTGTGAGTAAGCATAAGAATAAGGAGACCAGAAACGCAAAATAAAGAGGCTTCTGTGTCTCTTTTTACATTGTATTGTACCGTTGACATCTATTGTTGTTCCACAACAGTCAATAATGGTACACTTTCAAAAACACAATGAAGAAATTACAAGGAAATATGCTGCCTACTCCTTATTTGTATTGCATCCATTTTTTTTCAGCCCTGTGCGGTTACAGCACAACAATAATTACTCGAACCCAACTGTGAAAAAGGCCATAGTGACGCTAGTGATCTCGAAGGAGTCAGTTTTCCTGACTCTGCACCGCACGCTATCTAATTAAAGCACTGATACAGGTACAGTTTTCATGTGTTGAATGTTTCTCCAATGACAAATAGGTGAGTTTAATTTGTAAAGTCAGCAGAGTCTTCCTTCAGCTTCATACACTGAAAACTGAAACTAACCACATGTGTAAACCTACCTGTGTCAGCTGCACCTCAATTGCTTTCTCTCTGCGTTGGCTCTCCTCTTTCAGGATTTGATAATCTTTGTTTGCCTGCTCCACGCTGCGCTCCAGTTCTGGCAGAAAACAAAAGGACAACTTCAACTACATGGATGTTTTTTCAGCTATGTCCGTCACTGATGGGCTAAGGGAGTCTTTACCTTGCATGGTCTTTGCCGTTTTCCTGCTCTCCCCCTCAGCTGCCTCAAACTGTTGTCTCTGAAATGAAGAAACATCAGCTCAACTTCAACCTAATCACTTACACAGTAACATTCCTTTACATTGAGCTAAGCAGGAAATAATGACTAGATCCAGAAAACACATGAGGTTTGAGCATAAAATGCCTCTTTTAATGAGGTCACTTAAAGGACGCCCAAGGGGAAAACATCACACGTTACTTAATGACTGGACAATGCTACTTTTATCGCTTTTTTTATTTTTATACGCTTTTATCTTCTTTTGTGTGACATTAATTACAACATCTCCCTTCTGCAGCCACATTCATTTTAGAATCAAGCCATAACTAGCGTGTGTAAGTACACATGTTGGTTCATTTATGAGTTTCTTCCTTCAAAGTGTATATGTGTGTGTGTGTGTGTGTATTATTACCAAGCTGGTTAGCTGCTGTTCTAAAACGCATTTATCTTCCTGTGCACACTGAAGCTCCTTCTGTTTGCTCTCCAGATCCACACTCAGTTTACTGATCTGTTGGGTAGAACATACAGTTTGGGACAGGGATATCTGTGTCTATGCCCATCACAGTATAGACCTAAATTATGTGTTTAGACAAAATCATAAACAAACCACACATTACGCAGACCTCTCCTTATTTACAATAAGCAGTAAGAAGGTTATAAATTGAAATTACATAAATTCTTACATTCATTGTCAAGGCATAAGTTATTGGATCATAATGCTGACCAGTTTTATGAGAGAGCAATATAACATGGTTATATTGCTGTAGCCCAGTTCTGACTCATCACTGAATGTGTTTTGATACAATTATTTTTAAGTAAATGTTGACATATTGAATCAAAAATCCTTGTAGAACCTGGAAATATCAATTAAAAATGTGCAAAAAAGCTTGTGCGCTCACTGGATGTGGATATCTTTTTGGGGTTGTTTTCATGAAAAGCAGTAAAACTCTTTTGGAAACAGATTTGGAATAAAAAGGTATTTGGAATGGAGTGATGTCATGTGACATCCCAGCTGTTTCTCTTTTGGATGTAGCTGTAACATGAAAACATAGCTGATCCAAAGTTTACTGGATCTCATATTAGAAAAACCATAAACCATGCAGGCATGCTATGCTGAGGTATTGTTAACTATGGACTATTTTAAAGCAGTGCTACCAGACAGAGAAGCCAGTGGTTTTCTGCATAAAAGAATTCCATATTTGCCCTAATCAGAAACATAGACACGAATTTACAGTCGTGTACAAATGTGGTGACTGATAGCCACAGACCTTCTTCTCCTGAGCCTGCGCCTGTGCCTTGAGGCTGCAGATCTGCTGCTGGGACAGAGACACAGCATCCTCTTTCTGCTGGGACGCCCTGAGCCTGAGCTGTAGATCTGCCACCTCTCTCTCAAGCTCCATGATCCTGGATCGCTCAGACACCGTGGCTACCTACAGGGAAAATGGAGAATGGGGGCATGAAGTCAAGGAAGAGGCAGAACGCTGAACTAGGGAGTTTTAGAGACAGTCACATGCTGCCTCCATGACACGTGAGGTCATCACTTGTCCCTTTTTGCAGGAATTGGACTGGGAATAGGGAGGCTTTTGTTATACCCACAGGTCTGGGCACAACAGGTGGCCCAACCTGTTTTTGTTTTTATCTCAATGAGATTTACCTGGTTAGATAATGGTAAATAAAAATAAATACATACATGTCTCAATTATTTTCTTTACCATTACATGTTATTTTCTTTCATTGTCCTATTGCCCATCGGCTCCAGCCCCCTCATGGCCCTGATAGAGATGAGTGACTATAGAGAATGGATGGATGAATATTCTTTCATCTCCACCACTGAAATGGACCATCAGGGTATTCAGGTGTTTATAATTTGTTGATTTCTCAACATCTCCAAAATAGCTCAGGCAACGCAAACACAAGCAAGCAGTCAGACAACGCTCACTTACATTGGGCTAGATGATGATAAAATATCAATCCCAAATAAGATCTTTATAATATAATGATGCTGTGCATCATTTTATTACTTAGTCAACCGTGAACAGCAAAATCCCATCCCTTCCATTCCCCAGCACGTCACCCAGTCCTACTGGGACTGGGACAGTTTATCAGCATTACCCTAGTGTCCTCTAAATCCCTCTGGAGTTTTTCAGCTTTGGTCTTTTCAAAGAGCAGGCTCTGCTCAAGCTCCTTTATGTGGGCATGCTCCAGTCTTGTCTGCGTCTGTTAGTAAGAGAGAGCAAGAAGAGGAGGAGAAGGAGAACAGACACCAATGCAACACTCACATGCAGCTTTATGCCACAGACAGAAAGAAGACAAAACATGACATCAGAATACTAGCCAGTTGAAAACTGATGGTTCTCTGTTTCAGTTACATCAGTTGGCCATGACAAAAAGGAACAGTAACGAGAATCAGGTTCATTAAAAAATCAGATGCCAATTCAAACTGAGTGTTATTTGTCCAATGTGGAGAAACTTGAAATGATTTTTTCGTTTGTCTTTTTCTGACTCTCTCATTACCCAGATCCTTGATGTCTGACAAGATATCAGCTGCAAACAATTACATTGTTCTTATACTTGTTTGCTTCTATTATAGTGCCTGGGTGAGAAATACAGAATCAAGCCTTCCGTAAAGCAGATATTCAAGAAGATACAGCCAACCCAGGGTAGATAAAGCATATAAAGACTTAAGGCAAGGCGGACATAAAAAGTATTCTAGGACAAGCAGGTGGAGAAAAAGATGAAATCAGAGTGGTTGCAGGTGAGTAGATGAATATGAGAGGAGAGCTAGGTGCCTTCAGCATGAATGAATGAATAAATGAGCAAGAGGAAAGATGGCTAGCTGAACAGGAAAGACATTTAATGACTCAAAACCTGAATTGAGACACCCGATTTTACACATACAAGAGACTAGTCACTTTAAATTAAATTAAGTGAGCAAAAAAGATATATTTAGGCCCTCTTCGCTGAGAATGTGATAACTACACGTTACCTCAAGGTCCCCTTTGGTGATGCATTCCTCCTCTATACGAAATTGTAGATCCTCCACTTTTCTGTGAAACAGGTATAACAGTTTGATCTGTCATCTCAGGGCTGGACAATTAACTGATAACAAAATTAGGTGAGAATGATACCCTACTATAAAAGCCTTTGATTTTCAACACACTGTAACACTTACACTCGGTGGTTACACTACTGTGAACATTCTGTCATTTTACATTCTGTCTATTTACATGCATTAATTTGTATATATGTAAAGATGTTGGCCCAATATTTACGTAAAAGCTTTGTGCTTTTTGAGTGTATATAACCAGGGTTCTTTCGTATTAACATCAACATGTCTCTAGTAGTTATTTATTGTTTATTAGTTGTTATTATTGTTTATTTATGAAAGTATTTTTAAAAATTTGCAGTGGTGTGTTTTTGTTCACATTGCCCAGTGGCATTAGTGTACAGCCTGCTCACCTCTTCTCCTCCTCCAGCTGGTTCAACAGCTCTACTTTGTCTCTATCTGCCGCTTCCACCAGAGAACGCAACTGATCCAGCTTTGCCTCCATCTCAATAGCATACTAACACACACACAAATACAAATTAATATGACTGTAATAATTAATTTCATAAGGAACAATATAATTTTTAAAATATGCATTATCACAGTTAATATGCTGTAATTTCATATAAAACAACTCACATTAAAAACCTTGATATTTAAACACAATGATTTAATATTAACTGATTTTCCATATGTGCAATACCAGAGTAGCAAACTGGCAACAATGGTAAAATCATAATGCCTACGTTACTATGTATGGAGATGACGTTATGTTGGACATAAATAAACATGAATGAGCTGATGGTCATACCTGATCCTGCCCCTTTCTGAGAAGAGTCAGCTCCTGCTGCACCTCTCCTGCATGGCTTGTTGCCTTTGCAACCTCACACCTCTCCAGGTCTCTTTCTGCTAGGAGCTGTTCAATGTGCTGCTGCTTCTCCTTGAGAGCCTCCTGCAGCGCCGTGGTGCCAGAAATCTTCCGAGCATACCGAGCAGATGTCTCCGTCAGCTGAAAAAAGAGACATTCACAGTGCAAATTTCAGCTTTTTAGAGAGAATTTCTTCAGTGTTTCATACACAGACAGCCCAGCAGTGTCTGTCTTACCAGTCCAGCTCGGCTGGGTTTGCCACTGACAGAGGAGGTGGCAGAGCTGAGCGTGCTAATTGAAGAGGCACTGGGGCTCCTCTTCAGGGTGGATTTCCTCCGTGAGCTCTTAGACTTGGTAGGGGTCGTAGATGGGAATCCAATGCGTGTCACCTTGTGGACCGGAGCAAAGAGGCCATACCTGGGCATGCACTGGAAGTATCTGAGAAGACAAAATTGAACCATGCCGCAAGAGTATTAAAACAAATCTTTGTTGCTTAATGAAACAAAACTTAATACTTTGCAGGTGGTTTAGTAATTGAGGTTCTTTACCTGGTCCCAGCAACAGCTCCATCATTCTTGCCAAGTGGTTCATCAAGCTCCACCCCACACCACTCTCCTTTAGCAAAGTCTGTCTCACCCAGAGAGCGTACTACTCCTGCTTTGCTGCCACCCACCTACACATCAACAAAAAAAAAAATAGTAATACAATGGAAAAAATACTTGTTTTGAGACATCCTGCTTAAAATTTAGATGATATCACTTCTTTCCTAGAGTACTATCAATCTTGTTGCAAGCATACAGAAAAGATTTTTGCTCCACTTTTCAGCGATCAGAACTGAAACTGCACCAACATCCTACAGTTTATGTGGCCCAGATACATGGAAAAACTTACGAACACTTCAAATATGACCTCTCTGTCATCACTGAAGCATTTCAAATATCTTAATCCTAGAGCTTGTTTACTTTTTTGACTGGAAATATTTTCTAACACTTCTATAATTTGATTTTATTGGTATTGGCTCTATATACTTTGTTCTGTTTTCTTCCTTACTCAATTCTTCATCAGTGGTCCATGTAGATGAAATACATGTTTTTAAAGTGTGGGTCCAAATTTTGAGACTCTTACCAGCACACGGTCTCCGAGCCTGAGCTCCCTTTTATTCTTCTTCGAGTCTGTCTCTGAAAGGTTGGACACAGAATCGCTGGATGTCATCATTCGGTTGAGTGTACCAATTGTCTTCATTCCTTTGCCCTGAGCTGAACCAAGAATAAAATTGTAAGCTGTAACTAAAATTAAATAACAGTTGAAATTTAGTATAAAAGATATTAGGCTAAAACTTCAACTAAAGAAATTCAAGTCAAGAATCTATTACCGGCAGAGGTTGTGCCAGCTGGTGTAGACTCGCTTGTAGCTGCTGAGGTTTCCTTTGCTGGGCTGGCTTGTTCCCCATTCACCTCCTTCTCTGGAAGTGCAGTCCTAGATAGTTTTGAAGGTCGTGTGAAAATCCCCCTGCCGTCCTCACACTGGAAATACCTAATCCCCGCCACTGACCCATCATTCTTCCCAATGGCCTCATCCAGCACAATGCCTGCCCATTGCCCGGGAGCAAATTGTGTGCCCCCGATAAACTGCACATAACCCGGCTTGTTGCCATTGACCCAGACCCTTTCTCCGATCTGAAAATCCCCAGATCCATCTTGGGTTGGGGCGGTCACATTGCCAGGTGACTTCTCTGGAGGAACTGGCTTTGGAGTACCTACAAGTACAAAAACCATAACCACTATTTAGTTAATATGACTGTCGAGTAGAGTCAGGGCACTGAACTAACCAACAATGGCATCTTTTCAGTAAAAAAATATCTGAGATGCTCAAAGCATATTCTATATGTGTTACTGAACACGAAATCTGTGTTTTGCTAAATGCCAACCTAATAACTCTGGCACTCTGCTCCAGTTAAGGGTATCAAATGATCATGCAAAGCAAAAGGGTCAAAATAAAATCCTGTATTCAAAGCTGCGCAACAAACTCAGAAACAAACATTCTGTTTTTATTTTTTCATGTTCAGGATAGGTCAGTTGAAGATCACCTTGGTTATCCTATGCTCTGTCTCAAGTGACAATAACACGCTAAATTAATACAGTTACTCATTACATCCTCCATAACCTAGATCTTACCAGAGGAGGGGGACGTCCTAGTTGGGACCCCAGCTGGACGGACTATTTTGGTGGGAGGTTTGAGCCCACTCAGCTTGCCTGTACTTGTGGCTCCTTGTTTGTCCATGGGTGAGGAGCAATGTTTGACCAGTCTTAAATGGGGGACTAGATCTACCCCCCACCATCTAACGACTTCCCAGGGTGATAGAAGGGAGCTGGGAAACAAAAAAAGTTAGATGTGGTCAAATATATCAATTGAGATATTCTACAGCTATAATAAACTATGACAGTTTGATATTGCCCTAAATAATCTTTAAATAAATTCGAGTCTCGCTGCTGCGTGGTAATCAGGGCCTTTTCTTGTAACTGAAATATGCTTTGATGACCCAGATTTAGGAGTCCGCCGATAAGCACTGCAATAGCGAGCATCAGAAATCCATCCCAGAGTAAACTACGAGTAAATGTTGTGAAAGTTATGACTTATGCTTGATTTCTTGTTGTGCTCATTTGCTAACACTCCACCGAGTCTACTGTAAGGGGTCAGAGTTTTCCCTTGTTGGGAACGCCAGCCTGATCGTGTAATTCATTATGATCACAGATATGATCCACTTTTAAATTTATCACAAAACTGGGCCTTGTTTCCAATGTCAAACCTTTCATAGCATAAACGTGATTGGGCCATAGAGTTGCTCAGAGGTTAGGAATATCATCTTAGAGCAAGGTCCTGGGTCCTATCCTGATGAAGTGGCGCTATTTCTCCAGTTTGCTTCCAGTTTATTGACTTTCAAGTTATGACAATATATATCACCCATGAATGTGAGAGCCTATGTGTTATTGTAACACCATCCCTGTAGAGAGAGGGTGGACTAAATACTGAAGACTATATATCCTTACTGTTATTAAAAGCACCTCATGCAAGGAAAGTCAGCTACTAAAAGGCTCAATGTCAGTCCATGTCAGTCAAAGGATCAAAGTTGAGTTCCCCATGGTTTTATGTCAAAGATTAATTAACTGTTTAATTCGAACATCAAGTTAATGGTCGATTAAATTCCACTGATGATCAATAAAAACAATTGCTTGTAAACGTTTTTCGGGTCAGTTTTGCAGAGAAAATTACCAGCGTCAGATTCAAACTCTCAATGTCAGGTCCATTACAATACTTTTCTTTATCGCAAAAAGTCAGAGCGTGTGAGGGAATGAAAAATTTGTGAAAAGACTAAAAAGGCATTCACTGGCCCACTGCATTGTACAGTGCCCTGATTGTAATCCACCAGGACGGCAGCCCTGGGTCAAACCCATTCTCGTGACGTCAGTGAAAACGCTCTAGAGACACTGAACTGAGAGGAATACTTACAAGAGTGATCAAATGTGTTACTTTGAGCTACTACTCGAGCACATTGTTTAAGTTTTTGGACATTTAAGACAAGTGGCTTGACGAGTGCTATTGTTATATCACGCATCATTTTATAACAATATATAACAACAATAATCCGGGCTAAGCCTGTGTCCAGGTGACACGGGATGGCTCTTCGGTTCTCTCAGTGCTCCGCCCCGCCCGGCGCTGTCAGACCAAAACAAGCAGCGCACCTACAGCTGTCAAATGTTACAAGTTGTAGCCAGTGTCTGTCAGCGTCTCGGAGCAGCGCCTGGCTTGTCTCATTTTCTCTTTGCCTCTGTTGTTATTGTCTGGGTTCTTTCTACCTGCTGCATCGCCGCGGCGTACACGCGGTGTTCAACACTTGCCCACAAAACCTTACGCATTACATTTCACGACACCACTTAAAGATCATCTTGTGTTATTTGCCGGTGACTGACGTGGCTTTACAGTTCTTAAAAGGTGTCATAGTTTGTTTCCAGGTACTAGCCGGAGCCTTCGTCCCTGTTGGAATGCGCTTATGGCTGTGGTAGCTAATATTGGCTAGCTTCATGTTAGCAAGGAAACATAACCTGGGTATAACATCAAGACAACTAAGGGGTCATTTCACTGGAATGAGAAGGGAAGAGCGTGTACAAGTTGTTTGAAAGCTTACTTGGAGTGTTCCTTTGAAGACGTTTTCAGAAGGATGCAGTGTGAAGCTCCGCGTACCTTTTTGCACCGTTACATGTTTTTCCAGCCCAGCCCTGACCCTGACGTCATCCTTTTCAATTACGCTGCCTTCGGGGCACAAACGTGAGCTCGTAAACCAGATAAACGACGATACAAAAACATTTCAGAGTTTGGAAATCAATAAAACAGGAAATTAATCAGGAAAGTGACACGAGCTATTTGCAGTATTTGTCTATGACCAAGGTTTTATTGATTCATTTGAATTAGAACTGAAAGCGACACGGTACAAACACTTTAAAACGAATCGTCTAATACATACATCAATCTAAAATAGCACGTATGTATCCATACATTTAACTCATTATAATTTCACTCCAGGAGTATTTTCAGTTATTAATAATGAATACACCACATAGAAAACTGATTTTAAAAAATCCCCTTTCGTTATAAATGTGCTACATTTTCACTTTTTATTTACTCCTTTATTTTTTTCAAAACTTGCGATATACGACGGACTTGAATATATTTGTAATGCCTACACACCTCTCTGCACTGCAATAGCGTTTTTAATTAGTAATGACTCATAACTGCAATTTCACATAAGCTGTACCGAGGATATTTGCTACAGCAATCTAAATAACAGGAAGCTCACAGTTGCACAACAGCATTTTCATTTCTAACCATAAGACAGCTCATTTGTTTTCTATGCCATCGTATTTGGCAATAAACTAAGCTGAAAGAAATTGTGTCAGTCTATTAACATACATGGTGCATTCACCTCACAGATGCATCCGTGCTTGCATTTTCTGGCTTCATATCCTTCTACCTTCGCTGTTGGAAATGTTATTCTCAGTTGATTCTGGCTGATCCTGGTCATCTTTCTTTCCCAAGAGTTTCCTCAGCACTTTCTGAAAGGCCCCACTGAACGCAGGACTTGAGAAGTAATAAACAACAGGGTTGAGGACACTGTTGAAGTAGGTGAAACACACTGAAGTGTAGAAAGCAAGATTGGCCACCCTGAAGTGCTTGCATTCATCATACCACGCCTTGAGGATCCATACAGCAATACGCGATATTGTGCTGGGAAAGAAACAAGTAATAAAGATCAAGGCCACAGCCAGGACAAACTGAACAGCCCGTTTGACTTTCCCCTTTTTGTCCAAAGTCTTGTTTTTTAGTTGCCATGTAATTCTGATGGTGCAGAAGGCGACAATTGCAGTGGGCAGGAAAAACTGTACAACATAGAATGTATTGTGCCAGGTGGACAGGGGGCTGAAGCCCATGCAGATGTTGAAGCTCTCACATTGTGTATTGTTGTTTCTATAGAAGAAGTGCTCATTAGCAAGAAGATAACCAGTGGCAAGAAAGATCAGGCCCCACAGGCCAAGGGAGACCAACAGAGCATAGCCTAGGCCCATCTGGTTCAGGCGGTTTAATGGGTGGACAATCTTGAAGTAGCGGTCAACGGCCACAGCAGTGAGGAAGAAGATCCCTGCTGCACGGTTGGCTGCCAACAGAAACAATAGAATCCGACACAGGGCATCGCCATAGAGCCAGTTTTTTCCACGTCGGTAGTAGTCGGCCCTGAAAGGTAGGCAGAACAGCACAATGGAGTCTGCCACTGCCAGGTGGGTCAGGTACACAGCGTTGGGTCTCCAGATGTCCATGTGAAAGATGAACATCCACAGTGCGACAAAGTTCCCCATCAGTCCAAACATGAACTCAAGGATTAGGATGGGTGGTAAAACCTGGTCCAAGATAGGAGATTCAAAGGCGCAGCACTTGTCAGACTGACTGAGATTCATCCTTTGAACAGTCAGCAAAGCACAACTTCACACAACACACGTTTGCTGCTCTTTGTAGTGTCAACAGAAACATGCGTTACTAGGTGACATCTTTGGAGAGGATTCACTGCTTGCACTCAGGCTAGTGATTTTAAAACATTCTTATTTATGTAGTTACACATAAGTGGGCTGAGTATCTGTGCACTAAGTGTATTCTTTGGGGAAGTGATATTGACCCAGAGGAATATGGTTCCAACTGTTAATGTATTTGTCTGGGGAGTGTACCTTCATTAGAAAAGTATTATGCTGGGGCACAGACCTACTAATGGGTAAAGAGGAAAATAACAAAACTGTGGCAAAGTATGTGAGTCGGATAAAAGATCTTACTTACAATAATTTGCAACCCTGGAAACATTTTTAATTTTTGACAAAAAAAAATTTAAGACATAACCATTAAATAAAGATCAAACATGGAAAGAAGACGGGAGTTTACTGGCGAAGGAGATTGAAATTTATTTGCCTAAAGTTTACTCAATTTAAGAATATTTGGGAGGGATTCACATCATACCACACCTTTGGCAAACAAGAGATAGTAGCTATAAACTAAAAAAAAATGCCAAGGGAGTGGCCAAGTCCACAGCTTTTTATGTACAGTAAATAAAATAGGTATAAAATGATGTGATGTGTACATTTGGCCAGGTCGTTGCTGTTACAGGTCACATGATCCATTTCAGTAAAAGTGCATATTTGGTTTTCACTTCTTCACTTCTCCCAGATCATCAATGCTGTCATCGTCCACCTACAATAAAGATATAAAGATTTAAATCTGTGTGTCCAAGGGAGTGAATGATGATTTCAGATACTTTTTCCAAAGTACGAATGTTGAAAATTTCAAATATTTTAACAGCCCTGTCTATCGTAAAAACACATGCATCCACCTCTGCATTGGCTTTTAGTTGCAATGTCATTCCTACTGCCAACCATTAGAGCACATATGTATTGGTGCTATGTCTACACATCATCTCATTTACCTAGTACACATCATCTCATTTACCTAGATCAGTGAATAAAATTAGCTGCTAGTGTTCCATTGATCATATCATTTTTAAATTCAACTATACTAAAATCTGTCATTTTGGTAAATATAGTATTAAGAATTCAGACTCCAAAACTCTGTTTCTTCATTTTGCAGTACATTCAGATACCGTACCTCAGGCCACTTCTCTTGAATGACATCAATTATGTCATCTGTAAAATCTCCCTGAATGATTATCTCATCCTCTGCTGTGACTGATGCACCACATGAGAATTTCTGGGCAAAGAATCGTTGAGCCTCTTTAAGATCAATGTCTGTAAAAGGTTAGACAACATTGTTAAGAATAAAGCATATAAAGTGGCATTGAGTAAATTTGAGAGATAAAAACAACACTTACCAAATGTTGCCAAGCCACACACCCGTGTAACATATTTCTTCTTGGCTCTTGGGATTTTTGCTATTGTAACTTTCTGGGGCACAGTCTTCTTTTTTTGTTTGATCTGGCCTCTTCCACCTTTTAGAAGGTTAAACAAAATACAACATGGGATGGTACAAATAAGTAGAGATCCAGTTTCACCAAATATAGCCACGTATAACATTGAACACAGGGAGCGACAGAGTAGGCGCCTATCACTGGGAGTAAAAAAACAACTTCAATATAGACATGCGGCATGGCTTGATCAGTTAGGCTTTTGTTAATTCAATATTTTGGCTCATTTGTTATGTTGAGAATGACATTTTCATGAATTTAGATTTTACATCAACAAGTAAAACTCAATAATTATGTCAATATATCTGAAATGTAAAAACCTGACTGGGCAAACATAACCACAACACAAATATGGACAAAATGTCAGAATATGAAATACTTTTATTCTAGCATAGGCAACAGACCTCTCTTCTGCTTCTTTTTCTCCTCCTCCTCGCCTACAGGGGGAGCTTCTCCAGCACCTGGGTCCTGCTTTGGTGCCTTTGCTGCCGGGCCAATAATACAAAAGTAAAAAAGGAAGATTTAAAAAAATAAATAAATACATTAAAGAACCTATTGCTCAAGATGTATTTTCATTCAGCTATTATCTGAAACTTTACGATTTTTAGGGATAATGCTTATCCACATGCACAAACAATTGGACTAAAAGCAAAAATTGTCACTTGTCGTCTACAATGAGCAGGGAGAATGTGTACATTTTACAGCATTAATATGAAGACACACAACAAACCATCTTTAAAGTATGAATATTAAGGCTGCAGTATACTGCTCTTCTCCCAATGCAGCCTGTCCATTACTGTCAGGCAAACAAAGCAAAGTTGTTTCTACCTTTCCGAATTATCACACCAGAAGGTGTGTTGAAAAATGTGCTGTAGGAGAGGGTTGGTGGAAGCATACAGGCTTTTACTGTAAACATGACGATTGTAAAGAAATGCGTCTATGGCACTCACCTACAGTCATCCTGGCAAACACATCTGGAAAGTTCTTCTCAAGCCATTGCCTGCATTTGGCTGGCTCAGGCATGTACTCACAGTACTGCAGACATAACAGAGCCAATTTACTGAACACTTACAATGCAGTGTAATTATGACAGACGGTCTATTTATTGGAACCGTTTCAATGATTGTTGATAGAAATTTAATCTTACCTCTGTTGGCAATGAGCAAACTAGAGGCAAATGTGAGAAACAAAAAATAGACATATGAGCAGGTGCAAAGCCAATTATGGAATTTGGAAGATGCGTACAGTGATGAGGATAACAAACCTCCACAGTAGAGAACTTTCAATGGGTAATTTGAATCAAGATCAGCTGTCCCATGATCTGATTTACTCTCTGAAGAACCTGATTCCATCTCAGTAGTAGCCATGACTAATTATCTGCACGCAAAACAAGCACAGGATGGTTTATATCTAACATTTAACACACAAAGACATTAAAGCCAGGGTTGCTATAAGTCGCTGTTAATCAGTACTGTTAACCAGGCCTGATATTCCTGTCTGTATAATGTGAAAAAAAACCCAACATTTTATTACGCTAGCCTGTCATGCCAACACTCAGCTACTGGTCATTCTGATTAAAGACACGATGATCTGCCCGTTTAAGACAGCAAATAGACGGTTAGTGATTAACTAGAACAGCCGCAATGTCACGCCTCAGACTGCGTGGCAAACTTAATATATAACTGCGGCATAGCAGTGGACAGTTGTCTTAATTAACATAGAAGTGAACATGAAAGCTAGCTCTCCCTGGCTAACACATGCGTCTCTTTCGCAGTCGAGGCGAGATTACGGACAGTCGAGACACGATGCAAGATGACGTTTTTGTGGTAAACCTAAGACTGTGAATGTGGACAACGTTACACGGGTTACAGCTGGCAGATAACTCCCTAAGATTTTAATATCAGTGGTGCCACTGATGAGGTAACAGAACTCACCCAGCTGTCACCGTTAGCAGGTTATTAAGCTTTAGCCTAGCCGGCTAAGTGAGTTAACACACCGAAGACTGAACTGCAGAACAACTCAACACTTGAAAAATAAAGTTACATACCATGCGAAATATTCTCTAAAATGACTGTTCCTTTGATAAATCCGTTCGCATTATTAAAGGTAAATGGAATTTTAGAACACAATCCGTAATGTATTGGATTCAGTTGGTGTACTTTGAGCACGCCTCTTGGAAGCGCTTCTTGCTGTGAATGCTAAGAGTAGTTGAACAGCGCTAAATTGCTATATCGCCCCCTGTTGTTGGGGGGGAGGAAAAACCTATTTCACAATATCGATTCAAATCAAGTTATATTTCTCGAGCCCGTTATCACATACAATGTCTCAAAGCGAGAGATAATTCAAAGAGAGGTTCCCTGTCTTCAAATGGGAGAACAAAATACACGGAACCGATGTAACCATACGGGGTTGGAACATAAATTTAACCCTTGACACAATTTAGTAAGAGTCTGAAGTCACAGAGATGAGAAGAGAATGAGAGAATATATTTGACAGAGAGAATAGATGCAAAGGATTGTTACATTCTTACATACAACACGGGCACATACTGTATACATAGCCACGGTGACTTAGTGGTTAGCATTGTTGCCTCACAGTCTGGTTGTGAGTTTGAGTTGCCAGACCTTTCTATGTGGAGTTTGCATGTTGTACGGTTTCCCCTCACCCACTAATTACTCTTGCTATTGCCCTTGACTATGATACTAGGCAGAAGATCTGGAACTGGTCCCCAGGCGCTAGCGTGTGTGTATTTGTGTGCTGCCCATTGCCCTTCATAGTGAGGATGGGCTAAATGCAGAGAATTAATTTTCCTACGGGGATCAATAAAATACCTTTCTTTCTCTCTAAATGGTGAGGAGGGAACCATGATCCAGCTCAAGAAAGGCCAGGATGCATCTATCCACTCTCTTCCTATCACAGCGGCCTAAAATACCCCTGAATAATCCCCAAAATACTTAATAATATCATCATGAAAGTGTGTGGTAAATCAAATTGATCACATCGATTACAATTGAACAAACATTTGTCATGCTTTATGTCTATATATCTTCATTCTTTTTTTGGTCTAATTATCCACTAGCCTTAGCTTTTTGACTGCCTTTTCCAGCCTGCATTTGATACCGAAATATAATTGTTTTTTGAAATATAATCGTTTTTTGGCTTTAAAGTTGCATATTCAGGCACTTTCCGCACCCCAACTTTAAACATTCCCCTGGAAATGTACAAGGTATTTAAAAACGCAGAACAGAAATGGTGACGCGCCCATGCATCCGCGGCCGTTCTGACCACGTGACTAAGGGAGGAACCGGAGCGCGTGGAGCGGTCGTGTTTATTAACGTGACGTCATTCAATGTTTGTGGGGGTTTTTGACGCCAACACGAAAGCGGCATACTTCTTCTGCGGTCTAAACATTTTCTCCTTATATCGCATAACATTTCGTATTTATATTTGCTGCCTGTACAAAAACGGAGATAAAACTTCGAACATTCCTTGAACTTTGGGTAAGTACAGTAGTGTTTAATTAGCAGAATTAATTGGGCACCTCTTTCGGCAATTAAGTACAGAAAAGTCGCTTGCGCCATTTTTTTTTACGAAATGGGAGCCATGAAACATAATTGTACTGTTCGTTGACAGCATGACAACATTTGCCTTTCTTTGCACATTAATTTCTAAATACAGAATGGAGGAAACTAGACCTGTCCCTTACAATAGAAAACCCACAGAGAAAACATCTGTGTATTTCCCCTGGTCATCAGGTAAACACACATTAAGCTGAGATATCCGTACCACCAAGAACCACCTCACAATCTTCTCATAACCCAAAATTCGTTTAGATTTAGCAGCCTCATTTGTAACTATCTACAATTCATTTTCAGATACTTCATCTAACATCTGGCACAGCACTCCAGTAAAAAAGGTCAGTGTGAGCACAATTCCTGTTTCTCCTAGCAATTATAGATAATGGTGTATTCCTAATGTCATTTCATTGTGGAAATGTTTCAACAGAAAAGCAGCCGTGCTCCGCTGGATACCAGCCAAACCGGTCCCCCAGCCAGTGGTGACAACGGCCTCATGGTGAGACGATGGATCAAGAGTCCCGTTACCCCTCAGAAGGATGTGTCGTCTCCCTCCTACACACAAAACACTCAGGTGAGATCCTGCTTGGATTGCTTGAATATGCAGGTAACTGAACATCCAACATGTTTCGTGTATTCATATACTGAATTTCGGCTCCCAATCAGCACTGAACTTGCTTGTCCAGGCAATAATACTTTCACATAAAGGAGATAAAGCCAAATAAACTTGATGGATGAAAAACAGTGTTGTAAGTGACTGAATGCAAATGTGTTTAGGGTTATTTCAAACCTTCTTATGGACCTCTCCGCAGTACGTGTATAATAATTGAGTATCCATAAAAAATGTCAAATTTCCGGATCACTGGGGACTTCAACATGGACTTATTAACCCGTCAGAACAAAACCAGCAATTTGAACAAAACATGTACCTCAAACCTCAATTAAAGTTAATTAAAGGTATTTCTGTAATTAAATTAATTAAAGTTATAATACTTAACTTTAATTATTTCTGTGAGGTTTGAGTGCAGGTTTTGATTTTTTTTAGATTTTTTAAGTAAAGTTATAATCCTTAACTTTACTTCTTAAAAAATCTAAATTGAATACCAATTTTCCACACACTCACCAGTAGATGGCACTTACACACATCATGGCTCCAAGCCCCACAATTTGACAGTGTTACTGAAGTGAAGTTGAAGTTGCAGTATTGATGCTGCTATTACTTCAACAGTTGAGATATAGACGTTATGCACACAGTAATACAGTTGTCCTCTGTGATTGTTATTGTTTTTGTTGTCATCATACAGCCTGCAATTGTCTGCCTATACAATCTACTATACTATTCACTTTTATTGATATCATGTCACGTTATACCAATTAAAAAATCTCAAACAAAGAACTACTTCATATTGCATGAATGTGCCACAATGGTTTATATGCCAGTTTAATAATCAGTAATTATCTACTCAAGTGTAGCAAGTTATCTGTTTTTTGTGAAATAGTGCTTATTCTTTGTTTCAGAACTTTTATTTACTTATTACATGATACACATAAAATAAGACCATTGCGTGGCAGCTCACAGGTTAATCATTTATGGTGACATTTTAGCAGAAAATCAAGCATCTCAACTCCAAAGTCACTGCTCTGACCACTCAAGCTAGCACTCTACACGCCAGGGCAGAAGAATTGGGCTCCATGCTCAAACTGAAGGTACACTGTTAGACCTGTTATTTCTACATATGTAAGTACTCTACTGTACACATACAGTATACTAGTCCTGTGCCTATGTCAATTACTGAGAGCATACACATGAAGTTATCTCATAAATGATGGTGTGACAGCTTTGGTTTAATGTAAATATATTCCTCACCAGAATAAAGATGGTGATGAACCCTCCAGTCACATCAATAACCTGACTGAGAGCATACAGGGCCTGGAGATGTCACTGACAGAGAGTCACTCACGGGAAAGCCAACTCCTCAGAGATCTCGAGGAAAATAAGCGTCGTTACAGAGAGGCCAGGCATGAGATCACAAAACTTAAAGGTACATGAGATTATGTGTACTGGGGTTCCATAGGCACAGACATCATCATTAAAAACACAACAGAACACCGCCCAGGGTGTTCTGCTTTCATCCATTTTCATTTCTATGAAATTTTGTAGATAGTCGGTCCTGACATGAAGGAAGGGTTAGAAGCAGATCCAGATGAATTTTTTTCTGTAATTTCTTTAACATGGCCAAATATTTCATAAGATTTGTCAATAGA
The DNA here is from genome assembly GCA_900303265.1 of Brotula barbata. Lineage (NCBI taxonomy): Eukaryota > Metazoa > Chordata > Actinopteri > Ophidiiformes > Ophidiidae > Brotula > Brotula barbata. Next base: position 38,994 of record OMNV01010794.1, on the reverse strand, counting down.
TTTCTCATATTTTCAACCACTAAGACATCATGGTATTGATGGTAAAAGTCTGATTTGTACATAAAGATTTAAAACTCAACTGTTCTTCCTTGGATCGTTCGCTGATATTTGTCGACCTACACATGCAGCAATAAATAAAGAAGCGGAATAAACTATATGACATTAATATGCCTCAATATGTCCATTTTCTTGTCTTGGTTAAAGAGGAGCTTCAGCAGCAGCTTATACACAGCAGCACCCAGAGGGAGCAGTTCTTGCTACTCAGACAGAAACACCAGCAGCTTCAGCAGCTTGTGATCTCATTAGGTACTGTACTCCTCTCACTGCTCGAAACTATCACTTCTACAGGAACTACTACAGTACCACTGCAGAAACTGAATTCATCAATGACTGCAAACATAGCCCAGAATACGTCAGTAGTCATTGTAACTGTTTCAAACATATCTTTTTTAATGGAAGAGCAGCATGGTGGAGCAGTGGTCAGCACTGCCTTACAGCCAGATTGGCTTGGGTTTGAGTCCTGTACGAATTCAGGGTGTAGACTTGAATTTGGTCCCTGGACACTTGCACTTTGGCTCCCTGCGTTTCAAGTCATTGGTATGGATCAATAATGGGGATAAATAAATAAAGTGTAAATTTAAATTTAAATTCAAAGTCCAATTAATTTAATGAGATATTAAATGAACCTATATTACTTTTACTGTAAGGGAGCACTGATTTGTGAAGATAAAAGGTTTGAACTTGTTTGCTCTGTTGTAGCTCTGTCATATATCAAAGTATTTGCTCTGCACTCTCTGCTTAAAATTGAGAATCCTTAGTTTCATGTTTTTTTCCTCTTGTGAGTGATAAGTGAAATACAGCAGTCACAGTGAGGTGACTCATTTCAGAGATGATTTAAGGAAAATTCTATCTGCAGAATTCTACATGAAGACAGAGAAAACTATGCATCAGACAAATTACTTTTTCAACAAAAACAAAGACATGTTTAAAATTTTAAATTAAAAGTTATTTATCCCTGCTGCTTGTTTGGCTAAACCACCACTGGATTTGTCATTCCTATTAATTGAGTATTTGATGTTTTTCACCAGGTGAGGGCGACACCTGGAAAGATGAGCTCCTACAGCTGGCCCACGCTAAACAGCAACATATAATGTTTGAGCACCACCGCATACGACAGGTACAATATCTTTCTCATGAACACCTCACTTATAGGTACAAAAACAGATCTCAACTCAAAATGTGGCTAGAAAACTAAGACCTTGCTGGAGCAATGAACATTTAATCATAAGAAACTGTAGACGTTAGACCATGTGTTAGGGAGTTCTTCCTTCCTCATTCTTCTTGCTGCTCACATCAGAGGTGCTTTTCTGGTTTCTCAACATACCTTAGGGTGTTTTTCTTCACTCTGACCGTGGGTCTCTTATCCAACTTTAAATTCTTGAACCACTCTTGAACTTTTGCTCAGCACGGTGTTTGGAGTATTTTATTATAGGGGTCCTGTATTTTATTATACATAATAAATGGCTTGTGGTTGGAAATGTGAAATCTAATTGTGTAAAAAAGATAATGATGATATGTGTCTGTATTGACCTCCAGCTGTTGCATTTGACCCTGGAAAGTGCCTGTGAATCATTGATGACGGAGACCAGTCAGGAATTACTCGGCAGGTGAATAGTATAACAGTCTTGAAGTCTTGGTTTAAAGATAGTCAATGTACTGATACATACTGATAGCATGTGCTTTCTGATTTGTTTCTAAACTTTCTGTTACTTATTGATTTTTGTGGCTATAGGGAAAAATCTGTGCTGGACTCACTGACCAGAATGTGGTCTGATGTAGAGGAAAAGCTTTCATGCAGCCTGGGTATGAGCAACAATTCAGCACCCAAACTAAATGACGCCCCAGGTTTTACTCCACCGTCAGAGGAACAATGTGTATCTGGACTTTCCCCTGACGCCACTGATGTAACAATGACACTCTCTGAGATGGACCTAAGCCATCCCACAGCAAAAACTATGCCCCTAGGTCTAAATAGTTATGGCCTGATACAGCCAGAATCTACAGATCATCACAGCATGTCAAGCAGTCACCAGCCATTCACCAGTCAAAAGAAGGAATGGAAGGCCACAAAAGAAGGTCATAGCAGACAAGCCAACAGGTAAAGATTAGAGTTTCACTGTCAACGCTTCTGTTCTGTATTACTACTGGCCAAGATCACCCTGTGGAAACCAGAAAGCTGGAAGACCTGGAACTGAGAGCATGAAAAGAATTATAAATATGTCAGCCAATTTTGTTCAGTCATTTATATCCTTTAATCATTTTGTTCAAACATGTAAGCATATAAATTAAGTGTGAAGCATTTGTACAGTTTCATGAACATGCACACTGAAGACAGACATGGTCAACAAATTTCACACTGCAGGAAACGGTTAATATGTACATGAATGGCTTTTTACATCCATTGATTTCTGTGCTCCGGTTACCATAAATAAACGTTGTGTTGAAAACGTTGGTCTCCTGTTCATATGAAACCGTTACAGAGCTGCCACTGTAGACAAAAGAAAATAATGGGACCCCTGACAGAGCTGACCATTACATTACATTACACAGAGCAAAGCCAACCATAGCTACACATGGGAGGAAAAAGGAGATATGATCGGCTTAGGGTGTGGGTGCTGTTCTCTGACCAGCGTTATTGCAGATATTTCCACCATGAAACTCCACCAACAACCTAAATGCTTGGAGTCTCAATGACCTGACTGTTGGCCTTTTACCTTTTTTCTCTCCACTTGTCTTCACGGGGTGTGGCATCCAGGGTGTGAAGTGGTTCAACTGTTCCATCCTCCCTTCAGTTTGGGTGTGTGTTAAGAAACTCTGCTTCATTTTTGCCCAATAAGCCACTGAAACTGTCACCCAGAAACTCTGTGAGTATGTTGGTGGTTGATTTATAAACTATTGGGGAAACATTGTAATGAACAGGAAAAGTTTTTTTTTCTTTTTATGCAGTCGATTGCACACAAGTTATGTACCTGTAGAGCATATATTTAGATCCTGTGAGATTATTGAAGGCAGCATTGTCTTGAGTGGGTGAGATGTGAAACCAGTCCTACAGGAGTGTGTTGTGGTGTGTCGTTTGTATTGTCCTTCCAGTTTCAAAGGCTGTCTGCACACCTGAAGATGACGAGCAGAAAATCTTAGTCACCACTTTTGTGAAAAATCTGAACAGTAAACAAAAGACGTTAATGTGTGTGGAGCCTTTTTTATACTACGCAGCATTTGTGAGAGTTTGTTGTTTTGACGTCAGAGAGATCAGAGAGAGAGAGAGAGAGAGTTGACTTGTTGACTGGAAGAGCGCGCGGAGGGCGGGACCTACTCACGGCGCGCGCTCGGCGCACCTGTACTGCAACCGGTGACAAACTGCAAACCGGACTGGAAGAGAACGGATTTATGGGATTACTGTGAGAAAACCACAGCAACAACATGAGCAAAAACAAGAGCAAAAGTGAGGAGAAGACGGAAAAAGCTATAGCTGCGGAGAAAGCGCAGTTTAATAAACAGCAGGTAAGTAGTTAAATGTAAAATGTTTACATCTGGAAGTTCAATCTCAGCTATGACAAAACTGTACCATGGCTCAACAATGGCCGTCTTTTAAACATAGGCGGTGAGGGAAAATTCCTTGTAACTTATCTAAAAGCAACAGAAAGCGAATTTGTGTCAAACTAGTTCACGTCTATAATATTGTTGAATTAGTAAATAAGACTTATCTACTTAGGCCTAGAGAGTGCTGGACACAAACGTCAGAACCGTTCAACAAACCTGAGGTGATAACCACTGATGTGATCCCACAATGCGTAAAATATATGAGAAGTGAGTTGTAGCGTAAAAACTATTAAAATTTGAGTTTTATAAGAGCCCTGACTCGACCTGAGCTCCTCAGGCAGGGCAACGGTGCAGGCATCGCAAGGCTCAGTCAGCTAATTAACAGGAAACTCCTGCCTGAAGATCTCAGAAGTCCTGACCTGGCACAAAACTCTTTAGGAGAACTCTTTAGGAATAACTTCCCTAAAACCTTAAGGTGTCAGGAAAAAAAGTAAGGCAAGCCAAATGAAATCTTGAGCTCACAGACAACCAGTGAAGAGAAACATGAACAGGAGTAAATTGTGCTGAATGACCTCTACAGGATGAGTAGGCTTACTTTTCATCGCTCTTCTATGATGAAGAAAGTATGTTTGAAAAAACCTGTTCACCTTGTTCTCCAAATTAATTTTAGAATTGAAAATGATATCAAAACTACACACTCAATCTTTGACAAAAGTTGCTTGACAATCTCATTAAGAATCAAGGAGAGTTGAGAGAATTGAGGCCCATATAAAAGAATCTTAGTTTGTGAACTATTTATAGGTCAGACATTTGGTGATCATGAACAATGACAAGGATAATCATTGAAAAATGGATGGAAGATGGTTCATCTGGTGTCATTCGGAAAAAGAACATGGTACGGTCTGCATAACAGCAGATTGGATATCATAGGTGTAGACGAAGGGGAACCATGCAAAAGTGGAGCCAAATTGAAAAAAGGATGCTCGTCCATGTATTAAGTTCTTTAGCCACTGAGATAACCAGATTGTTTTATTAAAACAGATTGAGCTGGTGTATTATGGAGCTTTAAAATGCATAATTTCCATAGCCAAGGCTGTGGTATGACTGTGATTTCCTTCTTCTTCTTTTTAATATTTTTCTGTCATTTTTCTCTTTTTTACAGCTACACAGCATCAGCAAAAGTATCACCTCACCTGAAACACCACCAAAAGAGAAATATGTGCGCAGTATCCTTTATAAAAACATAATTATTTGCTAAACAAAAGTAAATTTGGATGAAAACTTCAGATTAAAAACAGTCAACTACACGTAGTAAGATGTTTAGAACCATATATCTGATGTTGATTTGGTTACAGAATTATTATGTATGCATCACCATTGTTCACAATGTGCAGTAGTATTTTTCTTGACAACTGTGAAGATATCATCATGGGCACACATAAGGAAGGCGGAGCTACCACATTTTGGTCATACACCCTGAACCTGCCTCTTTCCAGCAACGCCATCATAAGCTGGAAATTCTGCTACCTACTGCACAAAATCCTGAGAGATGGACACAGAAATGTAAGTGCATATTGTCGAATGAATTTAATCTTTCCTTTTATCTTGTTTATATGATCTATTTTTCCTTTACTTCCCCCTCCACCCTTCCCTCTCACAGTTTGATGCCCCGGTATCATTTACAAATTCTCATCTTTTATGACTTACAGGCTGTTGGAGATTCCCACAGATACTGCCACAACTTGAAAGATATGGGAATTCTCTGGGTAAGAAACTATCAGGATAAAGCTAGAATTGGTTTTACTTGGGAAATCAATGCACAATAAGGAATTTTTATCAATATTTTTCACAGGGGCATTTGCATGATCGATATGGCCACATTGTTGCCCTGTCGGCCAAATTTCTTTGCCTCAAAATGGAATTCCATGCAAAGGTGAGAACATTTTAGTGTTTAGTGTATAAATAATATATACATGATAAACTGGCATGCATAGCTCCACCGAAGCTGAATGAATGTTAACAAAATGAATCTATTCCCCCACTCAAGGGGCCTAAAGACAAAGAAACCACTATAATAAATAATGATGTTTTTAGGAATTAATCCCTGTAAATATTTAAGACATTTGAAAATCATTCTGCATGGAGTACCAGCATACACTGTAGCCTATTTATTGCCTTATAATAGTTCCATTGATATGCCCTCTAGCCAAGCATATGATCCAGTTAGTCAAAGGTATCACAAATCTGATCTAATTACCGACAAAACGTCTCCACAGTACAAGACGATTCCAGGGAATCTGGAAGCCAGTGATGAGACGTTGGAGAGGACTTCAGGAAGTGACATGAACAGAGTGTAAGTTAATACCTTACCCACAACTACTACAATTCCAATACTACAGTATTCCAATTTGTTGTCATTGTTTATATGTACAGTGTAATGAAGGTTTTAACATATTGCAGGTTAGATATGACACAGGAGCTCTTGGATTACTTGGATGCTGGACTGAAAATGGAAGAGACAGGTGACTCTCTTTGTCCTACTCTGGTTTCACTCATGTCATCTTTGCACTTTGCTCTGCACTGGCTTTCATTTATCACTTAAAAGAATGAATGAACTTTTTGGAATGAAACATTTTTGACAAACCTGTGAACAACAAATGAAAATAGTGATTCTGCTGTTATTAAGGCCTTGTTTGTGAGTTCCTTTTTTTCCCTAAAAATCAATAATAGTCAATATTTTTTCCAGATGAAGGATAAAAACCAGATTACATGAAAAATATAATACAATTATTTTAAAAATAATAATTAAAAATATAAGGTTGTTAAATATCTACTGCATCTTTAAATTATTAAATAGGCATTTAATGTGTAGTCTGATTCGCCTCAATGATTTTGTGTTTGTTTGCAATAGTCTTTCGTCAGCTGGATGCAAATGGGGCAAAATCTACAACTCCAGCTGGACAGTGCCGACTGACTCCTTTGATACCCCTCATATTGGACTGCAGCTTCCTCTACCATTTCTCTGTCCGACTGCTGTTCAAACTTCACAGCCGTGAGCAACACACACATTTTTTTCTTTAAACATGCCTTAAATTCTTAAATCAGACCTAACGTCTGTCCTTTCTTCTCATGAATAGGTATTGCACCAGATACTCTCCTTGGACATCGGGAGCGGTTTCGTGACCTGTTTGGGAGGTACGTCACATCATTATCATAGATTGTTTTTAGAGGACCTGATTGCGCTCTATCTTGAGACCATGCAAGACCATGAATTGCTTTCTAAACTAAAATGATAATTTTGGTATATATTTATAAAACTAACAGGTTGTCAGTGTGTATCTCTGATAGGAACTGTCGGTAACAACAGACCTTTCTCTGCAGTCTCACACAGTTCTTTAACAGAGCCAGAGAAATGGAGTTCTTTAAAAGTATCATCCTGATCCCAGAACTACCAGATGTAAGTAACAACCTCTACGCTGGTATAAATATTCCTTTTGAAGTTGTTGTATACATATCCCCATTATTTACACATCTTTTTCTTTGTTTGTTACAAAAACTTAGGCTCCTCCAAATTTCCTCCGTGCTGCTGCCTTGGCGGAATATAAAAAGCCAGTGATTGTTATGCCCAACCAGGAGGCAGTGGAGGAGGTGGTGCCACAGCCAGAGCTCCGGGAAACACCACAGATGCCTCAGGTAAAGATTGTTTTTTTTTTTGTTTTTTAATCTTCTTTTAATGTGTTCACTTTTTGTCTGATATTGTGATTTTTTTTGACAGTACTATTTGCTCAACCAAATGGGAATATCAGATGCTGGGATGGAGCATAGGGAAATAGAGAATGAACACCTGAGGAAGGAGCTGGATGTGCTCAAACCAGAACTGCAGCTAATCAAGTCTGAGGTAAGCACTGGTGTTCTGCTGGTTGTGCTAAGACCTCTCTGATAAAGTATGCATGCATTCAGTTTTTCTTTATTCAGTTTTTTCTGTTGCTCTCCTTTTTTAAATCTCTTATTATCTTTAACTATCAGAACAGCATTGACAAAGACTGGTGAATTATCAATTGCATTGATTTCAAACACTAATCAGTCCCCTGTTCAACCTTTCCATAGGCTCAGAAGTGTGTAATTGAATTAAAGTCTCAAGTAAACCGTCTAGAAGCTGAGGTAGAGGAGCAGCGTACACACAAACAGATAGCTATGGTGGAAAATGAAAACCTGCGGGTGGAAGTACAGTCTTTACGGAGTGCTAATGTTGCCAATGTTGGGGCACAGATTGGCTACAAAGAGGCAGATAGTGAGTACCTGTTGTTACTTACATCTAAAACATGCGTACAAATAGAGATGAATTATTCTTACAGCAACTTTTGTTCATTTCATCCATCAGACAGAGCTCAGGCAGCTGAGGTTCGTTATACTCAGCTCAAGGAGAAACATGCAGAGCTGGTTTCCAGTCATGCTGACCTGATGAAGAAGGTAATCTGCCCATTAACTTCTTTGTCATTGTTTGAAAGTCATGTTAAAGGAGGCATTGTGAATGATTACTCTTTTTGTGCGCAGAATGCTGATACAGTAAAGTTGTTGACCTTTACAAAACAAGACCAAGAAGAAGTGAAGATGGCCAAACAGCAGCTCGAAAATGAACTGGAAAATATACGGCAGCAGAGCAGAAACATGGTGCGACACCAGATTTTAGAACAAAAAATATGCAGCTATGTGTGTAAGCATTTCAATCAAAATAAACTCAGATGATTAACTACTTTCTCCTCCCATCTTTAGATGACTCAGCAGCAGCAGGAGGTGGAACGCCTGAATAAAGAGCTACTAGAACAAAGAGCAGAGATGGGTCTCCTCCGCAGTTCTCTGGAAAATAAAGACAAGGTGAGACGCGTGGAGATTAGAATGGGAAACTAAATCAGGGTACGGCAGTCATGATACATGGAAAGATTATGGTTTTTGAAAATGTTTGAAAAAATTAAAAATGGTCTGGAATTGTTAAGGAAAATGATGAACTCTCCCCAACGTTCTAGAGGAGTTTTGGTAACATTTATAAATGATTATAATTTTAGTAATTGTAAAATTAGGACCCAAGCTTTTAGTCTGTCAGGATTGTGCCACCTTGTTTGCTGCTCGCAACATTGTTTCACAAATCGGTTTGTCTCATTCAACTGCAGTAGTATCTGTTGTTAAAGATTTGATTTTCTTCAGGAGGGGACCCAAGTCAGCAGCAATTTAGCAGCTCTGCAGGCAGAGCGTGATGTGTTGCTGCGCTCTGCCATGGAGAAAGATTCAGAACTTTCCTCACTGAGACAACAGGCACAGGCACAGCAGAGCTCCTTGGACCTGGAGAGAGACAGGATGAACAGAGAGATAGAGGCTTTGAGAGCTCAGCTACAACAGCAGGTATGGACTGATGATACAGTCAACACCAAGAGGAAGTATACACTGTCATAAGGAAAAAGGCATCGACAATTGTCATTATTATGATTTTTTTTTTCCAATTCCCCAGTTCCCCGTAGCACAATACATTTCAATTTTGTTAGAAGCTCTGGAATCATATGAATTTGCTTGTGTGTAATTGTTGTTGTCTTTAGATGGCCATCAATGCAGAGCAGAAATTAGAGATTGACAGGCTGAGACGAGAGCTGGACTCTGCAAGAGCAGAACTGATGTTTGCAAACACTACCCTCCAAAGCAAAGAAATGGTAGGAATGCTTCAAGTCTAGCTGCTTACATTGACCATGGTTGGTTTGAAACAGCCTTCTGGCTATAACACTTGATATCCATATTCCCTAGTCTGGAACCCAGCTGAACAGTACATTAGCAGGCCTGCAGGCAGAGAAGGAGGCGTTGCTACGCTCTAAGAGGGACCAGGACGCAGAGCTCAATGCCCTCAGACAGCAAGCACACCTCCATCAGAGCTCCTTGGATCAGGAGAGACAAAGGACCAGCATGGAGCTGGGGAGCTTACAGACCCAACTACAACAACAGGTATGTTTGTCTACATGGGGAAACTTTTCTGAATCGGAGAATGTTTAGAAACTGATGAGATTGTCTGCTTTAACACAGGCCTGTCGTGAAGGGGAGCTGGCCCAAAAGCTGCAGCAAGAGCAGTTCTGTCTGCTGCAGTGTGCTGTGGTAGAGGCCGAGGGCATCATACTTGACGCTGTAGCCAAAGTGGATGACCCCATACATGTGCGCTGCATCAGCTCTCCAGGTAACATCTCCATCAGTCACTCACCTAAACAAAGTCACCTTCATTCATACTAACAATTAATAAACTAATCTAATCCAGTTTGCCTTTCTAAGATAATTTTCACACCAGCTCTCCCACTTTTTTTCAGATTACTTGATAAACCGAGCTGAGATCACCCTGGGATCTATAGACAAAATGCAGCACAGCCATATGGTCTACCTGGGAAATACGAATGGTATAGAACCTGTCATGGATTTGTTGTTTGTATTCATTTGTGCATTAATCGGTGTGTTTACCTGAGGCTGCCTGTGTTCTTGTTCCCACTAGATGCCAGTGGTTTGTTAAGAGCAGTGACACAGTTCTCCCACCTCGCTGCTGACACTATTGTGAATGGAGCAGCAACCTCACACTCTGCTCCCACAGACCAGGCGGATCGTAAGACATACACACACACACACGCACAAACTTTGTCATTATTAATAATATACACTCAATTCATAATGCAAGAACACAGCGAGCATCTATGTTTGTTTGTCTTAAGGTTTGACTGACAGCTGCCGTGACTGTGCAAATCAATGCCTGCAGTATCTGAAGGACTTAAAGCTCCAGGCCACTTTGCAGAGAGCCGACCCCTCTGCAATACGTGCTATTGTGCAGCATATCCTCAAATTGGGAGAGGTTTTAGTTCAACCTTTTTCCTGCATGACTTTCATTTTGTGATATTTACATTTGCATAAATATTAAAACTTGTAAAACATTAACTGTGTTTTACTGTTTTTCAGGATTTACGTCCAAAAGGGCAGGATGTTCTACAACACGAGCTAGGAAACATGGTGGATAAAGAGATGATTGCCACATCTGTTGCCATCGAGGAGGCTGTGCTGCGTATGGATGTAAGAAAACTGACACACATTATGAAAGACAGACCCCCCACAATCTGCAAATGATGATAAAAACCTTAATGATTGTTTTTTACAGGAGATACTAAATCAGGCACGGAAAGAAACAACAGGTGTTAAATTAGAAGTGAACCAGAGGTAAGTCATGTAGTTTGTCAGTGTTCTTTCCTTCTTTGTCTTACTTGTTCTCCACATGATCTTTGTTCTGTTTTACCACAGCATCCTAGGATCCTGTTCAGATCTAATGAAGGTAAAACACCTGTTTATTTTTAAAACATTTTCTGTACATGCAGGTTAAGATTCTGATTGACTGAACGTCTGTTTTTTCTCCTTGCCAGGCTGTTCATATGCTGGTGATGTCTGCAACTGACTTACAAAAAGATATTGTGGAAGGAGGCAGGGTGAGTTTATGTAACACTATGACCTGAAGTTCACAATCAACTTGTACTTTTATGCACAGAGCTCAATTTATAGCCTTATTCTTAATTAAAGTCAACACAGGAAGTCAACTTCCAGCCCAAACATCCTGTGGCCATGTATTCCCTTGGATGTGTCAACTTCAAAGAACCATTTCTTTAAGACACATGGGACAAAAACAGCATCACAATTAATTTTACCAAATGCTGAGGAACCCAAATATGTGGAATCTTTATCTAATACAGTGAATGAATGGGTGCAAAAGCTTTCAATTTATCAGCCAGTCTACCTTCCACCCATCACCTATGGTCATGAATCCATGTAGTGAAAAAAAAGATTATGAAGCAGCAGTGATGAGTTTTCTGACATGTGGGTGTCAGGACTATGTTTTAAAATATACTACAAAGGACGTAAGACAAAAAGATAAAAGAACGGGCCAATGAATACATCCAGAACACAGCACACATTATAGTCTTTAGGTCTTTAGTCTTTAACAGTCTTTTCTACAAGTGATACTTTCCCCTCGCTCAAATTTGTTCAGATATCTCTTGCATTCAGACATCTGATCAGAATGTTTACTGGATACCTGAGGGAGTTTTCACATCCAACTGTTAGATCATCACATGGCTATAATACACAGGAGGGATAACAGTTTATATCCCTTCTAGCCTGAGAACGTCTTCAGGTAGTCCAGGAATTGCTGGAGGATGTGGCTAGAGAAGGTAACATCTGGGTTATTTAGCCTGATGCCACCACAGGCTGAAGTTGGACAAGTAATGGAAAATGGATTGATGGAAGAGCAAGGAGCATCAACTCAACTACTAACGACCAAGGCTTTAAATGATACCGTTTTTTATTTTATAGGGAGCAGCATCTATTCAAGAGTTTTATGCCAAAAACTCTCGCTGGACAGAGGGACTCATCTCTGCTTCTAAGGCTGTGGGTTGGGGGGCTACACAGTTGCTGTAAGTATCCTCAACCACTAGCATAAAAACACTGCAATTCAATCAGACATTATTAATCACATATTACTGAATGTATGGAATACTTGTGAATTACTGTGTTATGCATTGTCAGCAGAAAAACCCAGAACCTTGTAATGGAAGTTGGTGTGTCTGTTTGTTGTCAGAGATTCTGCTGATCGTGTTGTGACCGATAACGGTAGATATGAGGAGCTCATTGCCTGTTCACATGAGATCGCTGGCAGTACTGCTCAGCTGGTCGCTGCATCCAAGGTACAAACCCAAACTCATTTTGTTGGGCTGAGAAGCAATTCATGACGGGATAATTCATGTTGTGTAAGTGAGTGTAAGTATTCTGACATGGACTGATTTGTTGTACCATTCAAAGGTGAAGGCAGACCGCAATAACAAGAAGCTGAACACACTGCAGCAGGCCTCACGGCATGTAAATGACATGGCCGCTGTGGTCGTCACTTCCACCAAACATGGGCAGCAGCAGGTTACTGAGCATGGTGAGAGATGGGGATTGAATATTTTGTTTGCACGTCAGTCATTGTACAACGACTGATTTTGTGTTGTTTGCATTTTCGCAGGTGCAATGGACTTTTCTGGAATGTCTCTGATCAAGCTGAAAAAGGAAGAAATGGAAGCCCAGGTGAAGTTTCTTGACACTCAGTAGTTGTCATCATCCAGTTTTGAATTATATTGGACATTGGTGTCTTTGTGTCGTTAAACTCTCAGGTGAAGGTGCTGCAGCTAGAGAATGAGCTGGAGCAGGAGCGTGTTCGTCTGGGAGAGCTGAGGAAGAAGCACTATGAGCTTGCAACGCCTGAGACGTCCCCTGAAGGTCACCAGGTGGACGACGTAGATAGTTTCCCCCCACCACCACCGCCCACTCTGCTGGACACCACTCCACTGCCTCAATCCTTTTCACAGTCACAGCCATACCTGAACACCCAGGGCCTCCCGCCAACCAACGTGTTCTCACAGCCTCAAATACCGGCCCTCTCACAGCCGCAGTCCTTCACACCAACACAATCATACTCACAGACCCAGCCTTACACACCTCCTCAGTCCTACACACCACCACAATCTTACACGCCGTCACAATCCTACACACCACCACAATCTTACACGCCATCACAATCCTACACACCTTCACAATCCTACACACCTTCACAATCCTACACACCTTCACATTCCTACACACCTTCACAATCCTATGCATCCTCTACGCCTTACGTCCCACCTCAGTCATTCACACCAGCTCAGCCTTTTACACCAAGCCAATCCCAAAACTACTTAAAACCTCAGTCACTGTCACAACCCTCATCGTTCACTTCGAGTGTCTCCCAGCCTCAGTCCCCCGCTAAAACCAACACAGCCCAGCAAAACAGCACAGAGACCAACAAACCAGCCTCCTCCAGGAAACCAAATATCTTCAGCAAATCTGGAGACTTGCTGAAGAAAGCGGTAAGTGGTAACACCATCTATTGGAGCACCATCTTCATCATCTATTCTTAAAAAGATACAATATACGATTCTTCTGTTTTCTATATTTTTGTAATTACAGTTTAAACGAGGTGAAACTGGAGCAACTGGAGGAGGGGAGTCGTAAGGCTTGACAGCAAAGCAAGAATCTGATATTGTTATTTCAATTTCAGTAATGCAATTAATGGAAAAATCCTTTCATATGTTGAAAAAATTGTCAATTTCTCTTTTTTCTTTCAAACATTATGTGTTTAATACACAATGCATTTAATACATACCATTTAGATTTATATTAGTTGAATGCATGTTAAGCTGCAAGGTAATATTTTCCAATTTATATATTTGTAATGAAATTCAGTCTTATTTTCACACTGATTGCTACTATCTATATGAATTAATTTAATTAATAAAAATAAATTTTGCTCCTCAGTCCGTTTGATCGTTTTTCCTATCACTGCAATTCACATGTTGTTCAAACATTTTGTATTAATTCTATAAGCATGAAAATGAACAACTGTGTCAGCAAAAGAACAAATACTATCACCTCTCTTTCCAAATATGTGTCCATCTGTATAAACACTAAAGTTTATTTTAAATTCTAAAGAAATAAAAGATAAGCATCGAATGCATTCGAGAGAAATCTAAAAAATTAACTCAAAAAGAATGATGAAGTAATATTGCTGTAATCTGTGAAAAAAATTGCATGATGACCACATTTGACCAATCACTGTAGTTTTAATCACTGTCACACAAATGTCAACCTACAGCGACCTCGTCTGTCTGTTATTTGTGTCATGCGCAGTACAAACTGCAACCTCACCACCATGGAAGCGTTCAGGACAAACCAGAAGCTGCGTCAAGTCGACTAAAACATAAACTGAAAAACACCGTAAATTCAGTAGTATTGCCTTCAAAATAAAAGCTTCTTACAGACTCAAAGGGGCATGCAGATTTCAAATCACATTATTTAAAACACATCTTATGTTAGCTTTACTAAAACCTTCGTTACAACATGATAAGAATCCATAAAGTGACTGCTAAATTTTGAAGACACCACAATTTTAAAGACTCCAACTTTAATTAAAATGCTGCAGTGACTCATGTATCTCTGAGTAAGATAGAGGTCCTGCATACTGGACATCGTCTTTAAACAATAAATTTACTGATCACTTAAACTGGAACTGAGAACATATTGTTACTTCTTCTGTGGGTGTGGGAGGGTATATTTTTACATGTATCTATTTGTTTGTTTGTTTGTTTGTTTGTTAGAAAGAAAAAAAGAGCTGCTTTTAATTAAATTAAATTTTCAAAATGATTCCTTGATATTTTATATGGGAACAGAGAGAGGACATGTAAAAACATAACTTTTTTCTCTGGAAAAGAAGAATAAACGGCACGGGTTGTGATTTGGGTCATAGGCAATCAGCGTCTTTTTAATTCAAGTATTGCTTTATTGTGTCTTGCACTTTGGATGTTGATGTTTACCTTGTCATGCCACTGGAAAATGTCTTGTTTGTTCTGGGGTCAATTTACTGATTAGTTCCAAATAAATATACTGGAAAGTGACAAATCAGTTTTGCGATAGTGGTGTACGTGCAGAAACATAATGTTCTCTTTGTTATGTTTGATGCTTTTCCTTTCACTCTTAGGTTACGTTACACATAAATGTAAAACCTCCATAATTGGAAGTACTGATTATCAAGTATCATCAAGAAAACACCGTGAGAAAAACCAAGGTGAAACGAGTGATCAATTTCTTGAAAAACAAACAAACATTTGGATATTGCACATCATCTCTAGGATTCCCACTTTTTCCGTAAATTTGATGCCTTTTGTTATAAATGTTTTATGCATATATATATATAAAGATATAAATAAAACGCAGTATATTCTATAGTAATGTGTAATATTACATATCGTACCTTATCTTATCTTATCTTATCTTATCTTATCTTATTGTTCGTGATATGTCTTTCTGCTTTGCCCGTATATTATTAGATGTTTAGTCCAACTTCACTTATTATTATAATTAACATTTTTGTCATGATCGTTATCATCATTAGTAGTAATAGTAGCAGTAGGAGTATGTTATCTTTACGCTCCAGTTGCGTTTTATTCTGAAATTTTTTCCTGTCCGTTTTTCGTCTCGTATTTTGTGAAGCTTGATGCTGGTGGCCACACTACCCGCAGAGGGACAGCGGTGCCCGGACAGAGATGGGACATGGAAGCCTTTTACCCCAAACAAATCGATCTGTATCCCGGGCACAGCCATCTGTAATGGACGTGAGATAATTAGGGGAGCCTGTGCTGCTTTACGCTTTACTTGTGTGTGGAGTAGAAAAGTAGACGCAGAGTGAAACTGAGTGGAATTGTTCTCAGAGGAGAGGAAGTTTGCCGTGGCGGAGGAAATATAAGAGGAAGCCAGGGAGGAGGGCCGGAATATCCCGCAGCAGACATGGAGGACTTCGGCTCGGCCCTGGAGAAGAATGTGGCGGATCTCACGGTGATGGACGTCTATGACATCGCCGCAGTGGTGGGCCAGGAGTTCGAGAGGATCATAGACCAGTACGGCTGCGAGGCTCTGTCCAGGCTGATGCCCAAAGTGGTCCGGGTGTTGGAGATCCTGGAGGTCATGGTGAGCCGCAGCTGCATCAGCCCGGAGACCGAAGAGCTGCGGCTGGAGCTGGACAAGCTGCGGCTGGAGAGGCTCGACCGGATGGAGAAGGAGAAGAAACACAGAAAGGTCTGGCACTATAACGTCCAAATAGTTATAAATAGTCCAAATAGCAAAAAGTTGCCCAAAATCATAACGAAAGTATTGTCTAACGGTTCTCAAAATATGGGACGTGTACCACCAGTGGTACTTGGAGAGCCACCTGTTGGCTCATCAGATGATGCTGGATATTTATGCAGGGAAAAAGTGTGGAGGATGGAAATGAGATATCCAGGTCTGGAAATGTTGAGAAAAAAAAATTGATGATCATCATTATCAAATCAAGACTCAGAGGGAAAGCAATGACTATAATTCTATTCATTGGAAATCTACTTTCATATCATCCATGGAAACCAGCTAGTAGTGGGATGTGGGGGTTGCTATGAGATGTGTAAGAACAGAGGTAGCTGAAAGTGACTCACTGCAGTCTGGAAATATGTCGAAAAATAGGAAGCTTGCCTGAGAATGGCTGAAGACTCAGGACAGGAAGTACAGTCATGGAAATTTGGTAGACACTTATGAAAAGGATTTGGCTTTAACTGGCAGATAAATTCAGAAATCATATTACTAGGATTTGTGGACATTTCTAGTTTGCAGTTTATTACCCAATAAAAAGTGTTTCAGAAATGTTTTGTTGAAAATAAGTTGCCCTACTTATGCCTTACTAACCATGTACACACTCCGGATGTTTGTCAGTAAGGTTCGTTGCATGTATTGGAAATTAATGTAAATATATATACTTACCAGTGATTTTTTTAGTCTAGTTGATGGTTTAGTTGGCAAAACACTGCAAGCCATTGAAAAAGTCATAGTAATCTTACTCTTGTTTGTTTATCATGACATCTACTTTTATTGGTTTGTGACTGTTCCCTATTAGTATTACAGTATTACACAGATTCTAGATAACACACAGTGCATATGTACATGGAGACAGAGTTGTCTCTGATTTCTCTCTTTTTGCTAGGTCAGACATTCACTGTCATCACTGTGAAACCACATGTGTAAAAAAAGAAGCTTTATCCGTTAAAGTCATCGTACATTGGTATTGTTGATTATGTTCTTTTGCATCTATATCTACAGCTGTTTAAAATATGTGAATATCATTTAATATAGCTGAATTAGCATAATCATCACTATCTATACGTTGTTACACTGGTATCATAAACATGACATCTGCCTGAGTATATTAGTGAGTTAAATATGAGTTTTAATCTGGATATTGATGTTTTTCAGACACAAAAATCTCTCACAAAAAAGTTGTGAGAGATTTGGTAAAAGATATTGGAAGTTATTTTCAAATATGAATAATTTCAACTAGTGTGTAGTTTACTAACACACTCTTGGCACAATGGTTACAAACAAAGGTACTACACTATTATACTAATACTACTATTGTTGTATCAATGGTCATCTTGTTGTTTTTTGTATATCGGATTTAGTGCCAACATTAGCATGCTAGCTTAATTGTTGTGTCATCTTGAGTTGTTTGGGCTAATGCTAATGCTAGCATTAGGGAACGACCCGTAGAATAGAGTAGAGCAGAGTAGAACAATCTAGGGTCGATTGGTTTTGTTGATATTAGCCCTGTGAAAAACTAAGGATTATTGCTTCAAACAAACAAATCAATTCTTCCCTCACCCAAACCCACCCATGTTCAGTTTTCATATCTGCATTTTGTTTTATGAGATATGCTGCTGAAATGCAAACAATCAATGGTGAAAACAGAAGGAAGCAGTAGAGATGTAATTATTTTTCTGAGCTAATCTGCATGTCAAAGTCCTCCTATAGAATTGGATAATAACAGAAATAGAGAAATACAGCAAGATCACAACTGAGTACCACAAACATAGTAAGTCACTAATTACAGTCAAAGCAGTGTTTTATTTAGCCAGGGATGCTAACTCTCTGTGTGCTGCTATAAAAACTTGTCTGTCTCTTGTGACAGTGACTGGGCTACGGTGAGCATTCAACAGTTGACTGATTAACTCTATCACATGACTTTGATAACGTGCAGGTTTGTCGAGATGGTGGCTTGACTGTGAATGTGTAAACCGACACGATTTTCACACTGAAAATATCACAGTACATCAAACGGAATAACTGTGTACACGACGTTGGCTCAACATTTTTTTGGCATATAATCACAGATTTATATGGTAACATCGGAAATGTAACAGAAGGTCAAATTCTGGACTTAGAAATCTCTAATGTCATATGTGAAATAGAATTAGAATTCACACTATACAATACACACTTTGTCCTTTGCTCTACATGTACCATCAAGTAGAAAGGCGTGAGATAAGAAACTGCATCCGTGTGTTTTTCCAAACAGAATGCCATCATCAGCAATATCTCCAGGATGTTTACGCTTGTCAGGGGACTTGTCACAGCCCAATAAAGGCATCTTGATTGAAGTGAAATTAAAGTCAACTCTGTGTGTATGTGTGTGTGTGTCTCATCAGGAGCTGGAGCTGGTGGAGGATGTCTGGAGAGGAGAAGCTCAGGATCTGCTCTCACAGATTGCTCAGCTGCAGGAAGAGAACAAATCCCTCCTCACCAACCTTTCAATTAAAGACCCCATGAGTGAGGAGGACCTTCAGAGACACGAGGGTGAGGAAGAGAACTGCTGAGAAGTCTCAAACACACTCACAAAGCAGTAAAGTTAAAGAATTGTATCCATTTTGTGGGCAAAATTACAAATCTGTAGCTTTACAGTAATATGTGAGAGATAACGTAATGGGTTTATTCTACGATAATCACACACTGACCATAGGTAGCAATCACACAACGTCAGAAAATAGTGCAACATAAGAAATTGAAATAACGACAAGCAACCTGCTATTTGTAGGTTCAAGACAAAATAATTTTCACTGGCTGTTGCTTTCTGTCTTTAGACACACACACACACACACAGACAATGGCTGCCTTCTCTGAATCTGACGACGAGCCAGTCTTGTCTCTGCATCAGAGGCTCTTATGTGATTCAACAGAGAGGCCACAGTCACTCTGACTGTGGACAGACCAGCCTCAGTGTACAAACACACCTGCTGGATACACACACACGTGCACACACGTGCACACACACACACACACACAGACACACACACACAAATCAGGATTCCCTCTGTGCAAATCAACATCTCCCAGTAGAAAGCAGTAACAAAGACATGCAGCCTCATTCCTGTCACTAGAATTTAATCCCCAAATAGACCCCATAGGATTAAAATGAACATCATGTCATTATGTCTGAGAGCATGTTTTTTGTTTCTTTTTTTCTCATACATTTGCTCTTCCCCTCAGGTTGTTCTGCTCATGTTGCTATCTGTGATTAGCAGGTATGTCAGAAAGAGAGAGGCAGGTGATGAAGAAGCTTAAAGAAGTGGTGGACAAGCAGAGAGACGAGATTCGAGCCAAGGACCGTGAACTTACACTGAAGAACGAAGACATAGAGGCAGTAAGGCCGCACACTCACACACTGTGGTGCATTTAAAGCTGCAGGAATACTAAATGATTCTAAACACTTAAGTACCCTGACATCCTGTAATGTGACTTCGTAAGTACACTAGTGCGTGAGACATCAAAAGTGTGGAGAAAGGTGTCAGTGCTGTGGATTGTTATGTCAGTCAGTCCAGTCCAGAACTCCTACGTCTGAACTCAACACATGTAATCACTTTTTCAAACTTTTTATTCACTGTTTCTTCACACTTTGTTGGAAACATGACATAGCTCTAGACCTCTGTTGGTTTACTTTCATGGGGCCTTTGGCGTTTTTTTTCCTGCCATAAATTGAGACCGTCGTCCGGCAGTTTGAGAGCATGATTTCCACACAGATTTGTCTGTTAGTGCTCAAAACTGTGCACTCATGTACGGATCTATCTGCTTGCACGGATTCCCTCAGCTCACGTAAAGCTCTGCTTGCACTGGGAACCTGCAGCGGTGCAGCCCTGCCAAAAGTCTTCTACCAATGGGAGTGGGCTGCCGCTTTGACCAATGAAATGATTGCTGCCTCTGCTTTTTTTCACTGACCTTGTTCATCACAAGTTCGGAGCTTATTTACAGCACGGATTGCCAAAATCATAATCATCTACTGGTAAGTCATTATTTTCTGCAGTGTTTTAATTTCTACAGTTGCTGTTTATTGTTTTAAACTGACCAGCACACAATGTTTGAAGTTGTGAGAATACGGTTGGAAGGCAAAATGAAGAATTTACCCTGCTTAGGAATTAGAAAGAGGTATTTGTAACAACATGTAAAAAGGTTCCAATGAATAGGATCACTGAAGAGACCCAGAGGCAGCTATCATTTCACTGGTCCAAACGGAAGCCGTTCCTATTGGTGAAGGACTTTTGGCGAGCAAGCTTTTTTGAAAAGCTCTGCATGTGAAACACAAAGAGTCACATGACCTAAGGTGCAAGTTAAATACCAATTCATTCCCCACCTTTGATTTAGCACTGGAGAAGCTACTAGGATGAGTGGGGAAACATCTCCAATACTAAACAGAAAGTTCCACTGTAACCACTGAAAGAGCAACATAACATTTTTACTTTTACTATCTCTACTTAGTTGATTTATATTTTGTACTTCTTTTCATCTTTTGTCTTCTCCCCATCTCTGTCTGTTCCTCTGTAGCTCCAGCAGCAGCAGACCCGTCTTATGAAAATCAACCATGATCTGCGTCATAAAATGTCTGTGGTGGAGGCGCAGGGGAAAGCTCTCATTGAGCAGAAGGTGGAGCTGGAGGCCAGCGCTCAAGCGAGAGGACAGGAAGTTGGTGCCCTACGACAGGAAGTTGCACGTTTAAAAGAACACCTACAAGGAGACATGCCGACACAGCACCCGGAGGAATCCCCACCTCAGCCTCCCTCACCTGCACAGGTAATACATGATGCAAATGCACCACATAAGTTAGCCAGTTTCTAGCATAATGTTTCGAATTTCAGGCTGCTATTATTAGCAAAAAATCACCACACTCACCAAATTTAAATATAATATAAATAAATATCTTTCTCTGTGAAAACCTGTAGTTCATTTGATTTACAGATACTCTTCAAATACCCTTGTCTGGGATATTCTTTTTACTAGCCAAAGTGGCCTGACCTAGGTTGAACCTTGAAAAACTGTAACTCTGATAGCTTGAACAATCTAACTATCATCAGTTGGTGAATTCGAAGCGCATTATTCTTTTTGCATGTCAACATGCACATGCAATATATACCTAGATTCTGACCGATGTGATAAAGCAATAAAATGTTTTAGTAAAGTGAAAGTAAAGTGTCCTTTACTCCACCAGCTTGGTAAAGCTGCATCAGTGGTGAGGTCTGAGGGCTCAGCCTGGTCAGAAAAACTTTCCCCTGCTCAGTTGATGTCAGGCGAGTCCCTGCCTTTTTCCTTCAGCCCTGAGGGACAAGAGGACGGGGATGAGGAGGATGAGGAAGAGGCGGTGTTGCTTTGGGTAAAGCAGAACTGCAAGTTTGGAAACCAGAGTGCTGTGTTTGCCCCAGCTCTAACTATAGACCTGTACTCTTCCGAGAAGGTCATAGGCGACCTTTTCTGGTAGACTAACATGAATGGAAACACGTAGTTGAAGAATATAGTGACCCCAGTCTTTGTCACTAAAACATTTCTTGGATATGTCTATTCGTGTTGCTCATGAGAGCTGAAATGGCTTGTCGTAGATGTAAACTAACATGGTGTCCGAGTGTCAGATTGTTTCCGACTCTGCCAAGTGGGTGAGATTCTCTGGATGACAGCATTGACAGTTCTAAATATAGATCAGTGTCTAATAGCACATGAAACGGCCTTGTCTTGCGCATTGGACCCGAAACATTGACTAAATAAATCACAGCTTTAACCTTTTAAACTCTTGGAACCACTATAAATGCTGGACTTCGATTAAAAAAATCATTTTAGGAACAGGTTGAAAAGTAAAGGTTATTAGAATGGAAGTTTTTTTCATAAATCTAGAATGTCTTTCCTTTTTAATCCCTTTTCTACTGCACCTTCTGCTACACTCAATTACTCATGGGTGATGTCAATGTACCCAAAAAAACAATGGACTGTTTGATTTACAGTTTACTAAATTACTAATCAGTTTATCAGTGCCATTTACAGCCATCAGTCAAATTTATTGTTGCGTGTGTTCTGTGCTATGCACGGGCGATCAATGCATGTGTGTTGAACTGTTTGAGGTGTTGGTGTGACAAAGAATCGCTCAAGTGTCCTCAGTTAAAAGAAAAGACAGTTGTAGATAAAAGGGAGGATGGAAGGGGGATCAAAAGTCAGATGTATTGGACCAAGTTCCCGATGTCTGACTTCTAGTACACCCTTTGCCACCAGGAGGCGATGTGCGATGAGGAAATGCCTGCTGTTTTCCAATATTTTACCAAGGTATCCTTCCTTCTTTCCTTCCTTCCCTCAATCTCATCTTGTTTCCTTGGTGTGACACACTTTTCTTCTGATAGGAGGCACTGTGTGAGGAGGAGACGGGAAGTCTGGACCCAAAAGATCCCAACCGGCCCCGGTTCACCCTGCAGGAGCTGCGGGATGTTCTGCATGAGAGGAATGAGCTCAAGGCCAAAGTCTTCTTGCTGCAGGAAGAGCTTGCCTATTACAAAAGGTGCTCATGAGGAAATATGTCTGAGGAAGTTGAAACAAAATATTTGCAACTACTTCATGATGGTCATGATGCTTTTTGTTCACAGTGAAGAGGCAGAAGACGAGATTATTTCTGCTAGTCCCTCCCCCTCCCCTGAACTGAGGGCTCGATCACGCACACCCACTCAGCCAGAGTCTGGAATCAAACGCCTGTATGTAAAGCTCAAACTGTGCAAATACACACTCATATACACTCATGAATACACTCTTGAAAAACTCACTTCTAATCATACACGCTGACTTAGACTTACTTAGCAAATATTATCACTGAATGCCCATAATGTTTGCCTGCATATTGTATTGGATAAGAGATTGCAGTATAAATACGAGTGATGGTAGTGCCATCACATCAAAACAGCCCCTAAACTTACAAAAATGTCCACAGTTTGTAGGCTTCCTTTTCAAGTTGGCGTACTAAGGGGCCAAAAGACACCACAAACATAAATTCACTGTCAAATGTTTTGCGTTTTCTCAGTCGTCAATTTTAGCAAGATTGCTGTTGGTTTGGATTGGTTATTTTTACCAGACGTTCGGAAGAAGTTAAAATACTTGGTAATCTCATACATGAATGCATAATCTGTAAAGATCAGCCATTCAGATGAGACTAAAATGACTGAAAGGGCTGCTCTGGTTATAATCACATTACCCACCTTCCCATGTGAAACTAATCCCATCAAAATTGGGTTTAAGTGTAGTTAATCTGGAATGAAGACGAGATGAAGTCTAGCCTCCTATGTTTGATTCCAGTAACACCTAGATTTGACCATTTGCTCTGTTTACCTCCTTCACATGACTTTCCACATGTTGATTAAGCAACAAGTCATGTATATTCACCAAACACCATCATCCTATTGAATACATTAATGTACACAATTCAATGTACAATTTTGGCTCAATTATTAATGACCAAAATCAATCAATCAGTCTATTGTGCACGTAAGCCCTGACCATGAGTCCTGACCACTGAGAGAATAATTTGCTCCCTGCATGCCTAGGTATTTACATATTACTCTCCAAGAAGGATATACAAATGAAATCTTGTGTTGCACGCATGTTCAGACTGACAAGCAGTATGTTTACAGCGTACATGTGTGAGACTGCCACAGGCTTGGAGCTGTATATTCAAGTGTGAATCAGAGAGTTTGCCTATACATGTCACGTAAAGCATATTCCCCAAGACAACTGTCATAAAGTGAAAACTGCTGCATTTGGGCCACAATTGAGAAGGTAAGCTAAGAAAATGGTGATCCAGCTGTATTCCGTTAAAAAATAATGGTGGCTATAAATGGAAACAGCGGCTTTGCCTCTTTGTGCAGTCTGTAACTGTTAGACACAACACAGCGTGCTGCTCTGGTCCACGTCCATCCTGATGTTGGCTGTAGATAAACAGGAAGAAAGATGGAATGCCGGAGAGTCATGTAAACATACTGATATTCAAATGTGTGTACAGGGTTCAACAAAATCTGTGGCACAGATTTGGAGGATTAATAGTATTTCTAAACATAGGACTTCACAAACGATCACTCAGGCACGCTGATGCTGTTCTACATTTAAGCTTTAAACATCAGTACTGTTTTGATCCCACTGGATGATAGTTGTCAGGATTTGCACTAAAGATTTGATTATGCATGGCTGTGCACAGGTGCAATATAACCTCATTTCTTAAAGCACTGTCACTCTTTCCACTCAGTGTGCATGGTTAATACATAGCAAGATACATTTTTATAGGTTAAGAATGTGTTTTTACATACATGGATCTGTCTCACAGTGGACATTTCAAGCAACTTTTAACATTGTTAATCTTTACAAAATATGAAGAGATGTTAATTATTGTAGCTCATATTTCTCATCATAGTCATCAAACTAGATTCCATTAGCAACACATTTGAACTTGTGGGTAGGGATGCATTCTTGTTACATTTGTGTAAACATAAGATAAAGAGAATCTAAAAGGACACTAAAAATACCACACCTTAAAAAAGTAAGGGTGAATGTAATGGATTGCAGGATTTTCTTTTGCCCTGTCCATGTGGAAAAATCAATTTTTAATGTGCTACTATGTGAAAGGATCCATTAAATTTATCTGTGTCCCTTTAGATAGACCTGAACTGTTTGACTTAAAGTGTAAAATTTTCTTATTTACCAGTGTTTCAGAGGTTAATATTATAAGTTAGGCCTATATTTGACAGAGCATGTGAGTGGAACAGTGAGTGGAATGGGGTGAATTTTGTTGGAGTGTGAGGAAGTCATTGTGAGGACTGGGCCTCTCCTGAGTTTCTGGGACTTCAGGCAACAGCACGAGCTTCTGCTGTTGTGCAGGTCCAAGTGTGACCCAGCCATTTTAATTGAGTCACTGATATTGCCAAAAATATGTGGGAAAACCCTCCACTCGGTGAGAGCAGGATTTCCGATTACTGTCTCCTCACATTCTCTGGCATAAAGTACTCATTGAGAGACATATAATGAGTTCTCTTTAAACAAAAATCAATTTTTATGAACGTTAAAGCCTTATTTTTATTCCCTCTTCAAGGACTTATCAATCAAACTATATGTTGCTTGTTGTGTTTTATTCATTAATGTATATTTTTATTTTTTCAACCCAACATCTGTTTGATTGATGTTACTGGCGATACACAAAAAAGGCAGAAGAGACTAAAAGATTTTTATAATCGCAAACTCTTAATATTTTATGTTCTCTCAAAACAACTAAGGCATCACGCATATCCTTCATTCGTTTGAGTTTCAATATGAACTTTACAAGGGTCAAACAGAGGTCAATGGTTGATGTGGTCCCTGTCTTCCCTCGTTCGTCCTTCTCTCTCCTGTCTCCTCTCTTTTCGCCACCCTCTCCTGTGTGTCTGTCTTTACTCTGTGTAACAGGATCTTCACAGCCATTATGCCGATGGTGGCGGCTGGTTTGATCCCAGATGACCCCACTTTACAGCCAATCAGACGTCTCGTGTCACTTGTATGACCTTATCCTCAGCTTGGCCTTAGAGCTTTTTAATACTTTATTCACACAGAGAATATTGCACATTTGGAAATGTTATGGTGTCTGAATGTAGGCTGGAGCCACATGGTTTCTTTTTGAGAAATCCTTCTTAAATGAGAGCCTGTTAATATTACCAGACATTGATGGAACATGCAGCCACTGCTGAAAAAGTGTGAGGTGATCAGGTGATCAGATCATTAGAGGCTGGAATTGTGTGTGAGCGTGAATATGGAACTTGGGAAAGATCTGTCAGTGTCACAAACATATCTCACAATGCTGGGACAGAAACCAGAAACATTTCTGCCAATATTCTGCAATCGCTGTGTGAAAGAGCTTTTAGATAACATCCTGTATCCCCTGCATGACCTGGGGTTCCTCTTTGTAGTATTCTGATTGGCTGATGGTGGGGGTCTCTAAATCATTGTGTAATGGGGGTGATTTGGGAATGATAAAAATCAGCCAGTCAGAATAGACAAATGTAATCTTTTGTCCTCATGGACTTGGTTCCTTCCCTAACTGACCACATAACCTTGTTTACTCATGCACCCGATAAACAAATTCTGTGGAATTTACACACTGATGTGCTTTTAGCTCTCCTGTAACAGTGACTAAAGTACTTGTGATGGGCAGTGAACCCATCATGTTTTACTCTACTCCCTGCATTGACAAGTTAACATTGGATTACTGAGGACCTAATTCAGCAGTTTTGCCTTTATATGTTATGTATTTAACCAATGTCACCATGTAGCATTTCAACATCAATAACCAGTTCCTAAGATCTTAGTACAGTTACAGTGACCTCCTAAAATTAAGGGAGATTGATATGCAGCACAAAATACGAGGCAGCCCTGTTCCGGCACAAAGTTCCCGTTACACTTTTAAAATGTGTTCCGTATCCAGATATGTTATCTACATGTTAATACAAGGTGTAAAAATGCTCAGAATGCATTTCAATAAAATCCAATCCAAACTGCTTGCATTACGATCCGATCTCAGTCTCAACTATACAGGTGGAAATGCAGCTGGGACACATTGCATCTAAACCTCACAGTTATTTTGAATCTGGAGTTGCAACTTACCGTACATGGGTACCTGCACCCCAAACAGTTACGGCTAAAGGTTACAAGTTATTTTAAAAATAGATGAAGCTCACGCGTGCAGTAAGGAGAAAAACTGCTTGACAGCACGTGGATTGAGATCCCATCACAATGCAAGGAGACTCCAATCAATGTCATCACTTTTTAATACACGGTGTAAATGTTGGTTGCCAAAGACAAATCAAAGGTGCTTGAGGAAAGATGGCACGGTGGGCGATTGAATTTATAAAGTACTCACTGTAACCAGAGGCAGCTGGGATTATAATCTGATATATTGGTTGTACCTCTCAAATGTGGCACCATTTTGTAGTAGTGCTTACAGTGACAGAAATATAAATATATACAAATACACTGGTGTTCAGAAATGCTACACATAGTAGGCTAACAGAATTTTTCTTTTGCACAAGTCTAACATTGCTATTTTAGGGTAGATCTTAGATTATGTGGTCGTTACTGTAAATCATTGTTATGACACTTCACTGACTTTTACACTTTAATAACCATTTTATGACCTTTCTGTCCTCTCCAATCTCTTGTCTCAGGTTTAGTTTCTTCTCACGGGACAAGCAGCGCGGCTCGCAGCGGGGCACACACTTTGGTGACAGCTTCAGCTCATGGACTGGGAAGGATGAAGTGTACACAGAACAAGCCCAGGAGGCATTGCAGCACATGTAGTCACTGGACACAACCTGACAAGTTACTCAAACGCCAAAATATTTAACACTTCATGTCCATCACTTGAGGCATTCGTGCGGCTTACTTGTAAGCATCAACAGCACAAAAACGCTCGTAGCGGCCCACATTGCAAATATTGTTTTCTTGAGGTGTGAAAGATAAACAGGAAGAAAAGTAAACTAGGCTCCGGTTTTGGAGGAAAAACATTTAGACGCACAAGAAGAAATGCGCAGATCAGGAACTGATAGCACAGAGTGGCTGTGTGAGGTAGGAACTATTTGGGTGTGTGGGTTTGACAGATTATAATACAACATTAATATGAAGAGAGACAGTGAGCTCAAGTTGCAAAATGGAAAGTGGGAAGTTGCTGCTTGTAGTTTCCAGTTGGTAGATATTATTTATGTCCTGCATTGGTGGCTACAGAGATGAAGGTTTGGCATGCAAATCTTTGTGTGTGTGTGTATTCTCCTTGCAAAAGCACAGATACTAACTCATTTTACATTGGTAGGAAAAGAATTGAAGCTTTGATGGTTTGCTTTCAGTGAAGGACAAGGGTTTGTATTTTGAGCCCAATAGTATAGTAATTGTAAATACATAGAAGTGTTATCAAAGAATATTTGTGATTGTTTTCTTGAAATAATTGTCCAACTTTTAAGATTTATTTTCAAAATAAGAGCAATATTTTTGTGCCCCATTCATTTTTTCTTCATGTGGGCAGCTTGGATGCCACCAGCAAGGGTTACGGACTCAAGTCACATGACTATGTAGACTGGACTGTAACTCAAGTAACAAATACGTAGTTCAAACTTGACTCACATCATCAGAAAAGAGTCAAAACATCATCGTGAGCATCTTAGACTTGAGTCTTTTGACTCAGTGAATGTCTTGATATCTTCCCAAAACCAAAGACTTAATAGTTACATCTGTGTTATCATGATACAGTTTGTATTGAAATAAAAATACAAATCAAAAGTATTAATTCAGTATTCAAACTTATGTACATCAAAATAATTATTCTGGCATTAAATGCAGTATGGAGCTGCTTTGGACTTTTTAAGGATTTAAAGGTCAAGGATAAGGACTTATGACTTGATGAGGAACTCAAGTGTCAACACTTGAAACTTATTTATGACTTCATCCCACCTCTGCCACCAGCAAATTCAGACCATACACCTCGACAAACGGACAAAATGAAGGGGCGTGTGATGTTTGCAGTGAACCACAATTAAGTGTCAGCATATGAACTTCATATTTGTGCAATTTTAACAGTAACACAGGCAGCTGAATTCTGTTTAAGTTCCCATGCTAGACGCATAAAATACCTTAACTCAAACAAACGCTGTCATAGTCACTTAAGAGTGTCAAAGTTTTTACTGTACATCATTCAGTTCATACTCAATATGCAAATCTGACATTTCATAATGGAAATAGCCGTGCGGACATGAAGCACTCGCTGCTGTCAGAACTTTGTTATGCCAAAAAAATAGTCAGTTCTATTATTTTAGGCATAAAATTGAACCCACACACTGTTGTACAATGTGTGTAACAGTACATAGTTTCCTGCTGGGCTGTTCTTTCTTGGTGGGCTACGGGCTGTAAAAGGACAAAATAAAAGCAAGAAATATTTGTCACGCATTCAGTGCATTGGCGATCAACCAATCAGATTTATAGGAAATTATATTTTTTGCATTGACCAGGAGGTACCTATTGAAACAAGATTACATTTCCATTGTGGAGTGTTGCTGTTGAGAAGGAATGTGATATTTGGACTTCATAGATAGATGAGATTGTAAATTCCAGCCAGTTGCAGTGTAAAATGTCAGGTGTAAAGGTTATGCTTGGCACAAAGTAAACAAACATTTAAAACTAAACCATAAACATTTATCATTAGTTCAGAACTAAACAGATGATTATGACCCATTTACTACACAGCAATACCAACTCTCACATTAAATCTGGTTCCGTGCAAGACATCAAACCTCCCACCAAAAGTGTGTACTCATTTTTTCATGTTTTTATGCATGACAAGGCCCCAGACATACCACACACTGAGAAATATCTGTTAATATAAAATAACAAACTATCCACATAAGTACTGTACGTAGTGTACATCACAGGCAGCACTGAAATACTCCTCAGATTATATTATTATTATTGACTATTGAGAAGATGTACAGCATTGGTTAAACTGGATAACTGGATAAATGGAGTTACTAAAACTTCCGTGGCAGACATTTGATGTGGTTAAATGCTTATTAATGATATTCTGCTTTTACAGCTTCTGTTGTGTCTTCATACCTCTGCTGGCTCATGTACTCCCACTCACACTGTGATCAGTCAATGTGGTGCCTCTGGCTTCACTTTAATCACAGTGGCACTTTAGCTGCATCTATTCTGATCAGGTGAGGAGGAATAAATGTATGTACAATAAAAGAAATGGGCTTATTAGGCTTTTTTTCTTTTTTTTGGAGGGCGTGGTTATTGCTTAAGGGAAAGTTACAACGAAAATGGCTGCAGATTTCCAAGGAGATGTGCCATCATTACATTAGCAAATGAAAATATTGACATCTAAACTAACATGATCCTCTGGTATCAAAGGGATCAAATTATCATCCATGTATGAGTTCACTGTAAAAGGGAGAGATCACCAACCTATCAGAGAACACAGACACTGCAGGTGCTGACAGACAAGAGTCCAAGTAGCACAGTTCAGTCTCTGTAGTTGGTCAATATTTTCTTCTACAAGTCCCATGTACTTCCCTTCTACAAACCTAATAAAATTGACATTTAATTATGTATATATGAGAATTGTCATTGTTTCATTCAAAGTGTCCTGAAACAATAAAATATGTGTAATGTTTGAGGTGTTTGTCAGTTTTATGTGCGCCACAACCAAATCAGCCGTCATACTCATACTCCTCATACTGATTCATACCGCGCATACATAGTATGTACTTTGTACTTAGCTCATTTTAAAGTGCTTTTGAACTTTACATATGAATTTAACTGATAAATTCTCAAGTGAGTATTTGATTTTAGTGAAAGTTTCCATTGACCAGGGTCATGACATATCCAGTAGTGTTTGTTTATGTCATCTGGAGTTGTTGTCACTGCAGTCAGTGCTAAAAGCAGCATTCCTGCTAATTCATTCACACCAGGTGACTCATTTGGTCACATGAGGGCGTTAAGTGACATCATGACATCATCTGTGCTTTTTGGTGGTGTAGTCATGTTGGTTTCATTAGGGTATGACCTTCAACAAGCGCTGGCTGGTATGCAGGTGAATAAGACTGTAGCAGCTGATGTGAAGCTCCACTCTGGTGAACAGGTTGTACCACGCTGTTTTCTAGATTTTACTGTATTGATGTATGTTCCAACCAAGGACATTGTTGTTAATAAGGACAGAAAGTAAACTAAATATATCATATTTAAACAGAATACAATTTTGTATTTTGACTTGAGCAGTGGGGGGATAGTAATGTACAGTGTATACATACTTCAAAGAACACAAAAACACACTCCTAATCCTTGCATATTACATCTTTATTTAGCAATGCCTCATCCCAGCATTACAACAACAGTCAAGATCTATTAAGTCTAAAATGGCCAACAGATCATTTTTGCCCTGCAGATTTTATTGCATCAATTGTACACAAACATGGAAGTTATCCCCAAAAGTCACACATTTGGTTAAGAATTGGTTGTATTAAAAATGAGTAAGATGTAACATTATATTAATGGTGGAGGTGGCTGAGACAGATGCCAAAAATGCACATATTACTCAGAAATACATTAATTCTTTGAAATATTTCTCTGATGTTGCATACTACAACAATTTTAGTCTTTAGCTGACAACACTGATGAAATCCTCGCAATGAAGCAACTCATAAATAATAACTCAACCAAATAGAACACCTTTCATTATTCAGTAAAAAGAAGTGTGTTCGTCTCCACCTTATACTTTCATTGCTACTTTATAAAGTACACAGAGGAGAAGATCAGTAACAGCAGATACATGAAATGCAAAATTCAATTCATCATGCTGAATCTGTTGAATTAGCTCATTAATTTGCTGAACAAGTTTCAACACATACAATGAAGTTAAGTTTTGGTTTACCAGTTCAAATACATCATCAGATAAGGAAAAAGCGGTTAAGGACTGCTGCCCAGAATGTTCCCATTTTTCTGCAGTAATAAATAACATGTAGCCTATGTGACCAAAATAATGAAATTAAAGGGGAAATCACGTTGATTTTCCTGTTCTTATTTCATTTAGTTTCTTCTGTATTTTGCAATGCTTCAAAGTGTTAACACCAATGCGATCTGCCTCTAATCTCCCTTGCTGGCGCGCTATTGTACACACTGAATGAGACATATTTTAGGTACTGTCTCTTTAAGGTCCCCTCCTAAAAAGATGCCTCTGCTCTAAAATACCAGCCACACCCACGGCAGATACTGACAAAACACTGTCTCACTTGTTTTCAGACTAGGTGGTGTGTCTATCCAGGTATAGACAGGCAAATATCACGTTGCACATGTTACACAGGGACCAATAAAATAGAAGCTTTCGGGGAAGTTGGACGTACGGTATATTGAAGGTTTGTCTTTTACTGGACGAATTTGTTCAGTTTTGAC
This sequence comes from Brotula barbata, assembly GCA_900303265.1. Classification (NCBI taxonomy): domain Eukaryota; kingdom Metazoa; phylum Chordata; class Actinopteri; order Ophidiiformes; family Ophidiidae; genus Brotula; species Brotula barbata. The sequence continues at coordinate 6,669 of OMNV01010794.1, read as the reverse complement.
ACTTGTACAATGTTCAACACAAATTGTATTACATTAGAAACATGAGGGAAAATAAATAAAAGCAAAGCGTGTCCCCTTTGAAACTGAAATTACACTGTGATTCTGCCGTATGACAACATTGACATAGAGGGAGTACGTTATTTCTGTCATACATACGTTTCATGCTCACTGTGTGACAGGTTGCATCCTTCTGAATATAATGTTGTGGATTAACACAAGGAAGAAAGAAAACAAAAAGCTGAAAGAAAGTGACCTGTTGGTCGTTCTCCTGTTAAATACTTTCACATGGAACAAGCTCTGTGACTAAGAGGTACAGATCTGCTGAAATTCTGCGTCTTTACAGTGGGAATGTTAAGTGTTCACCAAACCCACAGTCCAGTATGTCTTCAATGGTCAGTGCTGCTAATTTGGCAGCACAGGATAGTTTGTGTGTGTGTGTGTGTGTGTGCGTGCGCTTGTTTATGTGCATATAAAAGACTATCACAGTCTGCTACATAACAGTTTGTGGGTGTGTGGTATCAAATAAATATAATTACAGTGTCAACAATTACAGAATTAAAAATGAGATCTGACAGCATCGTCTTTCAGTTCTCTATGTTATGGGCCTGGTTATTTAATCCAGAGTTTTAATTATATCTTTGTATTCACTCTACATTACATCATGCTACAGTGACCAATGTATAGTTTGAACTAATTGATACAACAGAGCTACAGAAGCTAAACAATTAAATCTAACTACATACAGGGTTTCTACTCTTATTTTCCAAACAAATTCAAAAACCTTTTCCTAACTCTTCTGTGGCATCACAAGTAAAACAACTTCTACTACTACTACTACACCAACGTAAGCTAAACTTGTTACGCAATTATGGACTGCAGCTGGAAGAATCACAGGCTTTGAAATTTCAAAAATATCTGGAATATTTCATCATTTCCCATGACTTTTACAGAGATTTTATGGCTGTAGAAAACCTGAATAAAGGTTTAAAGATATCTGTTCAATGACAACAAAAAAAAAATCCTATAAATTAGATTGGAACAAAAATGACATAAAAGAATCATTGCATGCAAATAATTATTTCATTTACTGTGCCACAATGCCAAAAAGTAATTGTACATCTTAAAATATATTCTAAAAATACAAAAACAAAATTTGCTAAAAAAAGAGACTAAGTATGACAGGAAGTTAAATCATTATTTAGAGCACTGACTCTACGTTCAGACTTGTTGTTATTTACTCTAAACAAAATAGTCGTCCAGTTTCAGGGCTTTTCTTTAGGGCCGAACTGTAAGTTTGGTAAATTACTTTACCCCTACAAACCAATCATGATATTTTTTGTGTTCAATGAATGGAGTCACAATCAAGGTTAATTTTCATTTCATAGTTTTTCTTGAGCTCATGTTGACCTGGAAGGATCTGGGGCCATAAACACAATTATTGCTAAGTATCTAAGAAAACACAGTATAAAAATGTAGAGCTTCAACTACAACCTGCATGCTGTCAAAGCATTGGTCTAGATGTAATAAAAAATGTACAAAAATTAATGAGCTGCAAAACAACTACTGTTTCATAAAGACATATAAATAAATGTACACATGTTCTCTGACAAAGCAGATGTGCCTCTGTCAAAAATGTGATTTAGTCCCTCGTCTCCTTATCGTTTCCTCCCCCTGTACGCCTCCTGAAAAATAAAACAGGGTACACATTTTGTTTCTAAGGCAATTTATACACTAGCTAATGAGAAACACGTGTTACGTTTCCCTTTTCACGATCGGAACCCTTGATCAATATTTGAGCCACGGGTGGGCTGCGATGGAGGCTTTACTGCGGTCGCCGTAATCATAGAGCAACTCTTCACCCTCATCGATGTCTCGAGAAGCTACGAGGATGAGGTGAGGGACGCCGCTGATGTCGTGCAGTTTGGTTTGGCAGTTTCCATTTTTACTATGATTGATCAACCTACCCATTCGGCCGGTCTCTTTAGTGGCATCCACACTGTAAGCAACAAGAAAAGGAAACACACAGTGAGGACTGAATTGTGATTAAAACAAAATTGTTTATGTGGCTGCTATATGCTCTACAGGACACATCTACAAAAGCTAAAAGTGAGTATTTAAAAATGGTGAGAAACAACCTTTTCCTTCATAGCAACCTCTAAAACTACAATATGAAAAGCTGGTCAGTAATACGTAATGAGCCATATTAAATGAAGTGAGAGCAAAAGCGTGTGAATATACTGTATATAATATATATCATACCAGTAGGATTTACAGAGGTACTGAAAGTAGTACATGTAGCAGCCAGTGGCAGGGTTCTGGGCGTATTCAGCCTCCCTCTTTTTGGCGTCGGGGATCTCTAACAGGTCTCCATGATACTCCACCACGTACTCGCCTTTCTGGAAACACCGTGAGGCAAACACCGCTCTGCCCTTCCCTTCTATATACTGCACCTTCACAAAGACATCAAGGCTTTTCTAAATAACACTTTTGCCATGGTAGAATCCACCTTTGACTCATTTAATACATTTCTTGTGTGGGTGTGTGCAAGTCCCACTCCCACAGGTTAAAGAGAGTGGAGTATGGTGTCAGTATCGATACCAGACACCACCAACCTACGGGAATATGGCATGAGAAGACATGAGGATGTGAGTAGGGTTCAATAAACTCTTTCTTAGTCCTGTAAATGAAAAGTCTGTGGCACAGGCACTGGTCTCACTTGGTGACATGCGGTGATCTTGTAGGAGCACTGTCATCACTTCGCCTGATTAGGAATTCTAATCAATAATTGTGTATAAATTTGTCACGTGTCCCAGGAGATGTTTAACATGTAAGCAGAAAACCCACTGTACCTTCAATCCCTCCTCTATCCCATTTGTGATGAGATCATCAATGATCTTCTTTTGTTCACACTGTTGAATGACAAGATGTGATGAGAAATGAGATATCATTACTGTAAAAGAAGACACATTGTGAAAGAGAAAAGAACACATACACACGCAAAACTGAAACAAAAACCATTTTGCATTACCTTAAGTTCAGTTTTACTTTTTCTTGAACTTCTTCTTATTGGATAGTAGTCAGTAACTTTGCGGTTTTGAGAACTTTTGCGCTCGGCGCTGTAATGAAGAAAAACAACAAAACAAAACATCTATCAATAAACTCGGAATTCTCTCATTTGAAACAGTTTCATTTGACTCTCACGTTGATGATGAGGTCATGCTTACACTCTTAGTGTGGCTTTCTTTCCTTTGACCTTGTGTCGGTTTGCTCTCCTCTGATGGCCGTGGCGAGTGCTGCTGTTGTTGGTCTGGAGGAGAGTGTGAGATAAGCTGTTGCTGTGAAGAAGAGGAAGTTCGGCAGGGGAGCGAAGGAAGGTCTGAGTGCAGTGGCGCTGTGGCGGTGACAGCTGTTCATCTGACCAGCAGGGGGAACACTGGCTGTAGTTCTCCTGGTCTCTGAAGTCAGAGTCCTGAGGAGCAGAGCTGATGGCATTTGTTCTCCTGTCTGGGGAAATGAGCAAAGAAATGAAACCCAGTCAATTAAATTATGGCAAGTCCCCATGCAATCTGCGAGTTTTATGGCATTAATCCAATTTTTTTTAAACATAATTGATGGCCCATAATAAAGTGGCCCAAATCCGTGTTGATACAATTTAGACTATAAACAACCTGCAAGTTCAAATCAATCAAAATGCAACAAAGGGCACATATCAGTTTTGGCTTCATGAATGCTCTTTCAAGGTCTGAGAGGACTTAGTGATCATATTTAAAGATAAAAGAGGATTAGACCTGAGACTGATTTATCTCATTATTTATTTCCACTTATAGACGTGGTTGAAAAAAGATACCTGTATATATGATTCCATCTTCACATGTTCACAACGCATATATGTGATATGAGCCACATGGTGGAAAAACATTGAAATTAACTGTTCTTGGGCCATGTTAGTGGTATAAATTGTGTAAGTTCATTTCTGATGGAAATATGCTCAAGCTGTGTCATGGATGTTGGTGCCAGACGCCCTGGCATCAGTATCTCACAAATTTGCTGATCCCCTGCCATTTTCACACATTGCAGTCTCGGGGGTTTATACAGAATGCAGTGAAAAATCAAAAACACCCAGTGGGCGATATTCTGTAGTCAGATATGTTCTGTTGATGAAATATCAGAGGGGCGAGGCCAGACTGGTTTGAGGTGAAAAGAAAGCTACAGTAACTCAGTCAACTCAGATTTCCAATCATGGGGAGCAGAGAAATCACACCTGCTCATCCACCATCAAGCCCCAGGTGAATGGGCTGCGGGAGCAGAAGATCACATTGAGCTCCACTTCTGTCATCCATGTCACAATGTGCAATGTCCCAAAGCACAGATCATCTCAAGCTGACATGACAACGTGTTCAGCGCATACCAGTGGCCTTTAGGATGAACAGGAGGTTCGCAGTATGAATATGCAACTTAAAAAAAACTTAATATGCAATACTGCTGATACCGTCATGTTTACATTTCAAAGGAAAGTTTCCAACATCATGTGGAATCCATTCCATCAAGAACTGGGACTCAGACCTATCATCCAAATACAAGAGCACAATCACAGCCAAAGACAACAGTACTACACAAAATGAAAGCCCTCTATACTTGCCTTCATCTTCTTGCCTCTGGGTGTCATTCTGCAGGAAGCATTTTGGAGAGCTCCTTCCGTCCTGTGTCAGTTTGATCAACTTCTCATCGTGAACAGGTGAGGCATTACAGCAGCTTAAGACTGGGACTGAGTGGCTGCTGCAAACAATTTCCTGTAAATGCAGAGATGAAAAATAGTGATGTTCCATACTAACAAAATGCTACTGGGTCAACTTAGTCCAACTATGCTTTGTCCTGGCTCCCATGGCAGTATTATAAATAGGACAGAGTAACATGTAGAACACCGCCCGAAACCATACTCATTGGTTGATCTTGGGTGGTAAGAGATTGGATTAGGGTTGATTAGGGTAACACACCTCGACGTGTAACCCCACCCTAAGATCTAAGACCCAGTGAAGACCCTCTCACATGTCCAGACACTTCACACCAGCTCTGATCTGATTACAATAAAACTCAGGCTACACAGATTTTCATTCGGAACACAAGGTCACAGACCCTCACCCACACTGATCATTTCTTCAATAAGACTGTTGTTACGTAAACATAATAACACAATCGATTCTAAATAGGAAATTACTTTTTCACATTGGTCTGTATTTTGTATATCAGAAAAAAGAGGACACATCACTGTGCCTAAATATCTGTTTCTAGCCCTAGTTACAACCTTAGTTATAACATCAGCAGTAACACCGGTAGTATCTCAATAAGTATGACTACCATACACTCATTTCTACCCACCACATCCAAAAGAACATGGAGAGCTGCCATCACTCATGTTTCCACTCTGTCAAATATGCCAAGTCAAGCTCTTAAACTTCAGTGTGAAGCTGGTGGTAAAAAAGTGTTGCTGAAGCGTGGAGACCCTGCATGGAGAAAATGCAGCTAAAACGCAGGCGAAAAAAGGGAAACAGGGAAAGCAGATGCTCATCTAGCGCGGTCAGCTCCCATTTTGTCTTCATAGTTAGAAGACAAAATGGAATGATATGTCAAATGTCATAATTGTGAAGAATCCTTTAAACATTACAGAATCTAGACGAAGATCCAGATTTGGATCATCTCCAGGGAAGTGCGTGCCACGGCTATTGTACTGTCAATACCAATTCTGTAAAATTTTGTGCCTATCAGTTATTTCTGACTTATACGTGCAGGTGGACAAAAGGACATGCGCACACACACGCACTTGACGTTTGTAGGAATGTTTAACCCAGATCAGGTGTGGATGTATGAGATAAAAACTGATTGAAATGACAAAACAAAATACAAACATGATTTCTGAAATTACCGTTTAGTTCACAATATAACACTAGTCAACAAACCATATATTTTTACTTTTAGTAAAACCTTCATAGTTTTTAGTTGTCGAATTTGCAGAGATATAAGGGTGCATTCTAGGGAAACTTGAATGAAATGATCTCCAACACATCCAGAATAAAGAGACATTCAAGAGAAATCAAAATAATGTTTTAGGATTGTTCTGCTTGGTAAACTCAACTGTTAGTGGATTATGGACGTGAAAAGGTCCATTAAAGGTATAAAAAGTATAAAAATCACAATCATCATCATCATCATCATCATCATCAAATAGCTCAATAGTGGTGATATCTTCCAAGCTGCCTAGTCCACACTCCCCCCACCCTACGTGTCTCTCTACTAACACAGGACAGTAACGAATATGACTGTACACTCCTTGACATGTTGTAAATTCGTTGGCACTTTGTTCTCTCTTCACCTGACCATCTCACACTTATCTTGATCTCCCTAACTTTCCTGCATCATTGTGCGGTCAGAGCTCAGTTGCTGTATTCTTTGACTTCCTCTGTTACATCTTTGTTTATGTGTCACCTGGCCTATCAAGAACAAGAGATCTTTCTTTGTTTTGCCAGATATTTACTCCACGTTTTCTTTAAATACTATGTTTTTTTTCTTGGGTTCTTAGACACTTTGGGATGGGTCGTAATCACTATTGTGTGGGCCTGTAAAGCCCTTCGAGATATTGACTTAACATATATAATTAAACAGTTCATCAACACG